>VZRR01008887.1:42869-83268 GCA_013398015.1 Oreocharis arfaki
CAGGAGGAGGAATTGCTGTACCTCCAGGCAGTGGAGGAGGAGGAGGAAGTGTTGTTGCTCCAGGTAGAGGAGGAGGAGGAGGAATTGTTGCTCCACCAGGTAGAGGAGGAGGAGGAGGAATTGTTGCTCCACCAGGGAGTGGAGGAGGAGGAGGGATGGCTCCACCAGGGAGTGAAGGCGCTGGAGATGGCAGGGCGTTCTCACTTGGGAGGGCTGGGAGTATTGCTGGGCCTTCTGTCAGTTGGCCTGTCAGACCTGGACCCTGAAACATAAAAGAGCAATTCCTTTCATCACTGACAGGAGGCCCCTCGATACAAAGCTGAACCAACCAAGATGGTTTTTAGTCAACTGCACCTCAAGAAAGTGAGAAATGCAAGTGTTCTCCTATTTAAATGAGGAACAATAACAATAGATTATACCACGTACCATAAAACTGCCAAGTAAACTGAATAACCTCGCATTTTTATAAAAACAAATTGTTTCAATTTTAAAGAAAATTTAATAGTAGCAGTAACATTTAAGTGAACAGAACAGCATTTTATTTCTTACCAATGCACAAAACATTTATCCCACTTAGGATACCACGGCAAGCTGGGGCATCAGAGATGAGAATAACCACGCTGAATTTTAACAACACTCATCTGCTGCAGGAAAATTTCCCCCAGCAACCAGTGGAGCAGCTACTGCAGTGCGAGGGGTCACAGGAGCACAGCTGCTCATACCTGTCCTGACATCTGGAGAGTGGAGGGTGTGCAACAACCCCTCCTGCTGTCTTTTAGATCTGTCTGATGGGGCTTCTTCGGTGAGAGGAAGAAAGAACAATCACAATATCCATTCTAGTAAGTTGTAAAAGGAACAAGGAAGAGAAGCAGCAGCATGTCAAACCACCACAGTGGTGAGTGCATCTAAAAATAAGTGCCATCATGTTCTGTGGTGAGCATAACACTAGAAAAGGGAACAGATACTAGAATTACATGGGTAATTAACCAATAGTCACCACTACTGGGAATGCCCTGTCATGTCTGGATGATCTGAACTGCGTTAGAATCAATAAAACAGCATTAATAATTAATTACACTAAAAATACATTTTTTACTTTGCACAAGGCATGTGTTTCTTTGGCCCACAAGTTATAAGGCAACAACTGGTGGAGAGCCCATTAAAACAGACTGTCAAATCTCAGTGTAACACTGGCTTGTAGAAGTTTGTAATAAACATGAAAACTGGCAAGAAGGAAGTAGGAACAGGAGTGTCTGAGTCTCCACCTCACTGTCCAAACAGGAAGTGAGATCACAGGCATTAAGAGAGTGGAAATAAAGATAAAAAGGCAGACTTTGCCTGGCATTGAAGGAGTACAAAATAAGCCAGGCTGAGACAAAAGCACCAGGTCATAATATCTGTTAGTTCCCAAAGGGTATAAGTGACCTGTCTAAAACTCAAAGCTGGCATAAAAATAAAGGCTTATAAAAAAGTATAAGAGTAAAAATATATATATAAAACAAAAAGACTTTAAAAGAAAGACTTCCAAAACAAAAACTATCTGCAAAACAAAGAAGTAGCAGTGTGAAAGCATAAACAAATATGTGCAGGGAAAAGAAAAATCAGGCTGGATTCAAGATTTTTATAGCCTAAGGAACATTTTTTCTCAATAAAGCAGGTATCTGTGACAGGTTGAACATACTACTGTTTGAAAAATGTTACCTCCATTAACTATCCTCAGTAACTTATGCTGGCTGCAGAACAAATCAATACACCTGTAACAGACATTTCAAACTCCAGAGAGACAAGATACTCCGGGGCAATTTCTTCTTAACTCCTCCTCAAAAAAAAAAAATCAACTCAGCTGTGGAACTTAATGTGATAAAGTTTTATTACCTGGGTCCGGAGCTGTTTGACTTCTGTTTCAAGTTGTTTGATTTTCTCTTCTCGTATCTGAAGCTCAGCTTGTGCCTCTTGTCGAGCTGTGAACTCTTCATCAAACTGTAACGATTTCACCAAAACAGGACAGTTGGCCCAGCTGTGCCCACACCAGAGCCCATACTGGCAGGAACTCTTTGAACAATGTCACAGCTGGAGCAACTGATGCACCTCTGACATCTGTAGCAGCACTTTTCTAATATGCTCACTTTTAGTACCACATCATTTCTTCCATCACTAAGTCAATGACAGAGAACCACCCAGGTCCAGATATTCAGTACAGGCTTTCCCCCTCCAAGAGAACATTGCAGACTTCTCAAACCAAACTCGAGTATACACCTATTGCAGCAACCTTAAATTCACTAGAATTAAACCTGCAATCATCATATTTAAGAACTTGTAGTGCCTTGCGACCTGAAAATGCCTTCTTAGACCAGACCAGCAACAAATCAAAATTTTGAATGATTTTAATACACACCTCCATAATATATGCACTTCAGTACTATTGCAGCTAATACAGCACACTCATTCATTTTTTCAAGCTTATACCACTTTAGGTATTTAATTATGACTATTTCAGGACAGAAGAGCAACAAGTGGAATTTTTCCCATCAGTTATCTACAGCAGAGGAATACAACTGAGGAGATGTGCTGCTACTACCCAGCTGCTTTTGATTTCAGACTCAGCTGCATCTGAGCCTTGCACACACACAGAACCACCCAAATGCCCAGAGCTTCACATATGAAAGCACATCCTGCCTGGGAGATCCACTATTTCCCAGTTTTACTGGGGAAACAAGCTGACTGTGTTTCTGCCAGGGTTCTGTTCCACCCCTTAAAGAGAACCATGAGTAGGACTGACCTTTCTGGAAAACTCTGCTGCTTTCTTTTCACTCTCTTCTACTTTAGCTTTGTCCACACATGCATCTGGAATTGAAATCAAACACCACACACCAGTCAAGTCAAACATATCACAGCTCCGAGGTGCCTTCCAGCCACAATTACCCTGTGAGCCCATGACACCAAAGCAACAGATACTTTTTTTTTGACCCTGTCTCATTTCATTAAAGGCTACAGCACTTGCTGTGGTACTCCATAAGTACACCTGTAGCTTCCATGCATATTTCCAGAAAACTGAAAAAATTCAGTCAATTTAAGTCTAGACAGAAGAACACAAAGAAAAACAAGCTAGAACAGCTTAAAGTGTACAAACCAACAAGATGTGTAAANCATTAAAGGCTACAGCACTTGCTGTGGTACTCCATAAGTACACCTGTAGCTTCCATGCATATTTCCAGAAAACGGAAAAAATTCACAGTCAATTTAAGTCCAGACAGAAGAACACAAAGAAAAACAAGCTAGAACAGCTTAAAGTGTACAAACCAACAAGATGTGTAAAATTAATGTCCATCCTTCCTCTGTATTTAAAATCTGGGTCCGTGCCACTGCAGTGCAGCACTATCTGTGACACACATTCTTCTATGATCCTGTAATACTGAGGTCTAAAAGAGGAAACATTTACAAGACAATAAGCACATGAACAAGTCTTTATGCAATTAGGGTTGGGGGGCAACTAACTCCTAATATCTGAATTATACAATTGCCAGCAGAATTGTCAAGTTCAAAGTCTGATTCATACTCTTATTTGTAAATATTTCAGATATGGAACCTTGACCCTGATAAGACACCAAGCTGCACATAAGAAGTTTACACTGGAAAGACCAGATACAAGGCATGTGGGAGTATTTTCAATTATCAGTTGCACAACTTTGATGTTCTTTGAAGAATGAAGGTATCAAAATTGAATAAAACAGAAGTACCCAGCAAGCCAAGAGGTTTTTGGGATGAGGGTGTTGGACTAAGGGTCAAGTCTTTGCAATAAACACGATTACATCTACCAACATTGAGCAGAAAGATAAATAACACATCAGTCTCAGAGAGACTTCTTAGGCATGATTATGAGCTACTCATTTTACCAGGGTCTTGATTTCTATTCTTGCCTCTACTCCCCCCCAAGAAATCCAAGCTGGCAGCTGGCACTCACCGGACATAGTAATCGTTCCTGATCAGAAGGAAGTGTTGGAGAATTGACAAGAAGTAATTTTCAGAAGCAGTATCTTTCACCATATTATACAGCAGATGAAATACTTCGCTGACATCAGTGCAAACATTGTTAAGGAAATATGAGTGCTTAAACAACTAAAAACTCAAAAAAAACCCAAAAAAGCCAAAAAAAATCCCACTGCACCACAGAACACCCACCCCACACCCAAACAGCTCCCCAGACATTTCCCATATTGTTCAAGTAAAACCCCTCCTAAAACTTCTAAAATTTTGAACTCCCATCCTTAGCAGTAAATATTTTTCCACTAAGATTGTGCATAGAATCTCTGTGCCCTGTTTAACAATTAGGACATGTCTCATTATTAATCAGATCATACTATACACTTAATGTTTTAGAATCCTGTAAAAACATTTCACACAGCTTTGTTCCCACTCTGAGGTGAGGCAGGCTGTGGGCAAACACACACTGATCAATCACTTGCATCTCTTAAGGATGACCATGACTGTAATTACCTGTTGTGCAAAACAGCAGCATTACAGGGGATTTTATAGTCCTCTCATTGATTGCCTCCACCTCCCTCTGCTTCCTCCTAAAAACTGCAAGCAGCCATTCTGAACTTAGGTAACTTTGAATTTATTGCTGCTTCACAGCTAGAAAAAGCACACAGGTGTAAGTGCTTCAGAACTTACTAGAAATGTTGTTCCTTTTATTATCAAAACTCATTTTTCTTCAAACTTATGATCTTCCACGGGTATAATTTTATCTCTTCATGTATTATGAGACAGAGTTTAGCTTAATAAATGTTATTTATGAAAAATTAATTCAGTTCCCAATGACTTACATTTGACATGCAAATTTAAGCACTAATTATCTAAATATTTTCTAACAAAAAAAGCAACTGGAGAGAAATCTGCTTGATAAAGTCCCTGGTAAGACACACAGCTGAGACAAATAACCTGCACACAGAGCACTGTAATTTCCATTTAATAAAGTTGTGAAACGACACAAGTTGTAACAGCACTTCCTTAAAGGATATTCCATTTCAGCTTTGATATCGTTGAGACGATGTGACAGTTCAAAGTGGTCTTCATCTTTGTTCTCATCAAACACCCTCAGCTGAATATCAAGCTCGTCATTTTCCTTTTCTTTCAAGGCCTGTTTTTCAAGGTAGAGTATATCTTAATTTCTCCTTTTTTAAAGCAAGGATTCCCCCTCTTGAAGGATTGTATCATGATGAAATACAAGACATTAACCTTTAGAACAGGGGAAAGGTTTAGCTCTGTGTCTGGGCTTTTTTTAATTATAATGATATAACTGAGAAGAATTAAAGGCAAAGTATCAGCTCACAGAGCAGGTCGGGGCTACAGAGCAAATGACTCCCAGCTGAATTGAGTACTTAACGGGACATTGCAGTTCCTGCTTGGTAATGTCAGAGCTCCTTTAAATAAACACAATAAATATATTTCAAAACATTAATCGAAGTGAGCATAAGTCTAAGGAAGTGTAAAGAAGACATGCTTACAATTTCTGTCACTCATTTAATCTAGGCCACAGCATTAAACCATCCATGGTACAAGGAGAAGTACAGAGGAGCAAAAAAACCCACATAAGTCAGCATTTGGGGCAGGGGAAAATGTGCTTTTCTTTTAAAGAAATACAAGCACTTGTTCTAATTCCCATAAGAATCAAGTTTAGTTTCCTCCCAGGAAAGCACAAGAAAAAAGTTCCTTCCCATCCATTCCTGTGAATGCACTCCACGATTAAGTGGAAACTGGCCTGGATTTGTCAGAACTGGATGCAGCCACGTGTGTTCCCCAACACAGCAGGAACTTGTGCCAATTCTAATGCTTGAAAAGCAGAGGGGGCTGCTCTGAATCCGAGGAGATGAAGAGCCAGAGCTGTGGATCCCCTTCCTGACTCTTTCAACATATTAGCTGTCCAACATTCCTACAAAGACTTATCACCAAATATTAATTGCTTTTACACTCAGATCTGTATGGCAGATGTTGATACACTCTCAAGTGTTTTATCATATCACAACCTGTAAAAATTCAGTTTCTTTTCTACCTAACCCACCCCTAATTCTTTAAATTTTTAAGCATTTATTGATTCTATAATATACCTTCCAGTTGATTAAAAAAAACCCAAACCAAACAAAAAAACTTGAGGCTTTCAGATGTTCCACAGCAAATAAAGCCAGAAGATCATGTTAATATATCTACATGATATAAACCCTAAAAATATACCCCAAGAAAAATTAACATCACACATCAGAAAGTCTCAAGGCTGAATGAGCCAAAAATGGAAGTTTTTGTTCCTGACAAATTGATAATTTGAAACTTCCTATCTTAAAAGTCAAAGCAGTATAAATTCTGTTTCAGACAAATATAAGCAGGACTCTAATTTCTTTCTTGTGAGAAAGTGATGAGTACCTTAAATACACATATTTTTGATGTAAGTATCAGAATGGTTTCTTGGTTAAGAGCTACAGATCTTTCCCCAAGTCAGAAATATTCCTGTCTGTGCAGCTGCATGAACACAGACATGCAGCCTCAGAGAGAATGAAGGTGTCGATTTGATTTTTCTTTAAAATGTCCCACTGCATTCTCAGCAGGCAGACTAAAGAAAACCAGATTTCCCAGGAAACAACAGGAACAGCATGCACAAAGAAAGGTAATCCAAGATTGGTTCCACAGCCAGATTCACATTCACTCCCTATGCTTTGAGCTCATCATGCAGAATTCAGCTACCCTAATTTAATTTCTAATACATTGACTTGTTTCAACTACTATTCTGGTTTACACAGCTCCTGAGAACCTAAATTTGTAACTCTGCAGCTGAAAGCAGATTTGGATTGATAATCTGACCTTCTGCACACCCCCAAGTCCTTCACATCTGCTGTCCTGGTTCAACAGTTTGGTTATTTTCAACATTCACAGTGGACAGTGATCAACTCCTGTACACAAGTGACTTACAGGCAATATTTTCTTCAGGCCACAACGGAAAAACTCATTCCTCAAGTGTATCCTGAAATCAAGTTCATCTGGAGACGTAACAATGGCATTGATGAGCTGCATACATGCTACCTGTTGTCAGAAATACAGAACACAAATCAAAACTGTTTCAGTCACTGCTCCAGTTTAATTATAAAAGCAAAGAGATGGGTGTTATTTATTATGCAGGACACATGCAACACTTGGGTTAATTTTAGCAACATCAAATACTCTGTTTCCATATCAGGATGCTTCTGCTGTGTCAAAATAGCACCACAGAATAATGTAATGGAATGGTTTAAGCTGGAAGGGACCTTAAAGTTCATCCAGTCCCACTCCCACCATGGGCAGGGACACCTTCCACTGTCCCAGGCTGCTCCAAGCCCCAGTGTCCAGCCTGGCCTTGGGCACTGCCAGGGATCCAGGGGCAGCCACAGCTGCTCTGGGCACCCTGTGCCAGGGCCTGCCCACCCTAAAGGCACACACCAGTTATTCCCAAACTAAAGCTGCCCATTGCACCTCCTTCTCCCTCTCCTCAGTATTCACCAGTTTGAAAACTGTTTCTACAATAATTAAAAACATCAAAAAACCCCACATCAGAACCACCCAAAAAACACCCATACCCAAATAACTCTCATCACAGGTGTTTTTTCTATTCCTGCAGAGCACTTCTGCAAAATGCCTGAAGTCTCAGGATAGTGGCTAATGCTTTAATTGAACAGCTGTGCACTTTAATTGATTTACTTGAAAACAGGTAGACAACAGCATAACACCAAAAGTGCTGATCCACGTTAAAAGACTAAAATGGGACTCAAGGGAAATACCAAGTTTGGTAAAAGATGTTAACTGCAAATAGAAGTAGCATTAGAGTAGGACAAAAAAAAATCAATAGCTGCAGAGGAAAAAAAAAAAATCAGACAAAAAGCACCCTTCCTGTTTTAATTACATTCACTATTTAGCTTTAATAGAACACCTTATGGAGTCTCAAATTCTATTAAAACACCCTTTCAAAGGCACTCTCTTGATAGAGCTGCATCTTCAGATAATGCAGTATCATCGTGCTTGCTTGAATGATTCTTGTTATTTTACTACTATGACATGACTTAACAAGCCAAAGCACATGTCCAATCTGAAATTAATAGAGAGAAGAGGTGCCATCTGCTCTGATTGCTGCTGCCAGAGAGACTCTGGTTTAATGGCTTGTGCTAACACATTACAAGTAAAGAACGATTTTGTCAGAAACAAGGTAATGAGTCTTGCAATTGTGCCTTCACTGAGGTACCAGAGAGCTTTGGGAGGGGGAGCTTGGCAGGAATGGGGGGTGCTTTTTTCTGCTTGCCTTAAATCAACAAGGTCATAAAAGAAGGAGACAACTCCAGGATGAATTCTTCAGCAACAGCACTATCAAAATTAGAATGTCATTTACAGGAACTTATTGAACATCATTAACTCATCAGCCCTGAAACAAGAGGTGCTGATGGTAGACACAGCATTAAGGTAACTACAGCTGATGTCTACTTCATCCAAGACTGGGAAAAGGCATCCCAAGGATACCTGCCCTGACTGCATTGTACTTTTCCATATCTTTCAGACAAAATAGCTGAAATGTAAATTTTGGTATAAAATGTGCATAAATATGGCCATTATGAGAAGGAAATAAGTCAAAGTCATCCTTTAGTAGCATATTCAGCCACTTGGCCTCTATGCAAACATGGCAGCACCAAAAACCCTCCACCAATCCCAATTTTAAAAAGCTTACATTTTAACAGCAACCAAAACTCTTAGGTAGTAAGTTCCAAAAGGAACCCTGCCAAAAATGGGCACACCCCTTTCTACACCTGCCATAATTATCATGCACCTGAATATTTAAGAGGCCACAGGTACTGCTGCCAGAAGTCCCAGCAGCAGGAACATATTTATTACCTGAACATTACATCCAGCACACAAGGAAAGAAATAGCACTAATCACTCTCTTTACTAAGATCAAGAACTAAGGTTCTAAATCCCACTTTTGGGACAGGAAGTGAGTTCCTTGCTCTTCCACCACAAACAAGCAGAAAATTTAATACCAGTAAGCCTCTGGTATTTATTTCTCCTTTTTTACTGACCACTGGATTAAAAACACTAAAAGATTTTGCATGTAAATTAAAGACCACAAAGCAACACACAGTGGTGTAGCCTTTCAGCTGAAGCACACAGAAGAGCAAACCCACCTGCAGCTGTATGAACTCGTGGTTCTCCAGGCCTTCAACAATCTGAGAGAAACGCTCTTCCCTGCCATGCCTCTCAGCAGCAGTTGTTATAGCACCTAAAAGCTTGTCCAGCCTAAGAGAAAGACAAACTGTCAAAAGAGCACAACCAACTCGCTCATTTTAAACACTCAGCCCACTATCCACACAACTCAAGGCTTTAGTGCACTGACAGTTTAAATGCATTCATCTACATGAAGTTGAAAACAAACCAAGTATCAAGTGTTAAAAATATCTGTAAGATTAATGTTGAAATAAGAGAAAAAAGGGTGAAAGAATCTCTATTATTTCAGCTAAGAAACAACCAATGAGGGGGAAAAAATCCCTACCTTTGCAAGGCTGTGCACCAGATAACAGCTGACATGTTTAACATCTGGAAAGTCTAACAAATTCTCTTTTCAGAAATCAAAATGTTTTAATCTTTTTACTGCATAGAAGACATGAAGTTTGCCCATTTTAACTTTACACTGATGAATTTACAGGAAAAATATGCCAAGTGGTTATCCTTGTTTTAAAAATCTCATTGGCAAGTGCTAAACAACTCTTAAGTTCAACTGTTCCAAACTCCAGCTGTAAATGAAAACTTCTCATTCCTGTGCTAGAGGTGATTTGTCCTTTCAGACCTTCCACTTCAGCTGCAGTGCACGTGAGCCACAGGTCTCTGCTCATTTGCTTTTCTCTGATTTAATACCGAATTAAAGCAACAGGACAGGTGAAGTCTCTTTAATTTTAAACCCCATTAATAAAGACTTAATAGGTTACATTTGTTTCACTGACAAGTTTTCTTACCTGAGTCCAAACCAACAACTCATGAGCACAAAAAAAAAAAGCTTCAATATCCACTTACATGTTTTCCTCTTCAATAATGCAGATGGCAGAAAGGATTTTCACTGTCTCAGTCATCATGTGTGGCTGCTTTGGATCAATTGCTCTTGACAACAGCAAGAGACTCCTTTCATCTCCTATAATCCTTTGCAAACCGTACTGAGAGAAACAAAAAGCTCCCAGTGAAAAGGTTGTGCTTGCCTTGGATACCCACCACCAGCTTTGGGATAAGATCCTTAGGGATTCTCCCAACCCCTCCCTCCCATGGGGAGTTTGGCAACACTCTACCAAAAGCCCCTGGCCATTACTGCTGGTCACAGCTCAGGGTCCCCAGTCTTGCATCTGAGGCTTTCTCCTGACACAGATTCAGCTCCTCAAGGGGACACTGGGACCTTGTAAAATCAGTACCCACCAAAAGACAAAGGAGATTTTCTACCTAGGTCTAAAACACCTCAAGTACGAAAAATCTGCTTTTCTCTCACATCATTAGACAAGCTCTTCTGAGAGATTTTTCTAAACTGAGTAGAAGTAGTTATAAGTAAATTTTATGCAGTTTTATTTTCTGGGGAGGATACAGAAATACAAGACTTTCAGATTTTGCTATGAATAAAGCAAAATTACAAGTTTAACACATCAGCTTGTAGAAACAGTACTCCTACTTTGTGAACATGCGTAACCCATGTTAGAAACAAATCAGATATAACTTAACACAATCCTTTACCCATGACCTACCAATTAAAAAAATGCAGCTAAAAAGATATCAAATACTACTCAATTTCAATCAAGTGAAAAGTACATTATATTATCATGTATTGAAATCTGAATTTAGAAAGCTGTATTTTTTTCAATTTCCAAGTAATTAATTTCCAAATTCACTCACCTTAAATTCATACTATCATCCTCCCCCATCAAATATTTTACTTCCAAAAATCATCAGTATTTAACAAAACTAAGAAAAAATGCATATTCTGAAAGGCTGATGAAGAAGACTCAAGGGAAGTTACACTAAGTTTAAGACCTGCATTTTGAAAGAGTTAAACACTGGATATACAAGCCTTCCTTCCCTCTCCAACATTTAACACGCTACATATATATTGAACTAAGAAAATCCAATCATGCTAGAAGTATGTGAATTTACAATAACACTCACTTTATTGTTCATAAATGCTTTGAGGCACTGGATAAGTTTATGTTGATTCTTCTTATCAATACTTTCTTGCCTTGAAAGGAATGAGGAAAATAATGTAAGGAAAATCTTCACAACTTCCCCACCCCTCCCTGCAAATGATCCAAGTCCTTACTGTTTCTTGTCCAGAAGCTTTTCCAATGCATCCAACAGGAGTCCAAGACCTTCATGTCCAAAATTGTTAACCCAGCTAAAAAAAAAAGAAAAATGCTTCTAATTATTCCTTAATCAAATGCAAAACTTGCAAAGGTATTTCTCGTTACTGCTTGTGCATCCCTTCACAGGCTCCACTTTTGGTCTCACTTCCCAAAAGACCTGATCAGCCACGAAGGCAGACGTTCCAACAAGTACAAATTGCTGAAAGCCACAGTGAAAGGTGAGCAAATACTGCAGACAGCTGCAAACATTTCATTTATCCTTTTCCAGGGTGCTGAGAACACTGTTCTCCTGTCAACAAGCATTAGCATAGTTACTCTGGTTTCAAAAAAAGAAACCCAAAGCCCACAATTCTCTCTTGCTTAGCAAAAACAGCATGATGAAAACTACTGCAGAAATTGCTCTGCTCACCTGACTGGGTTGCTGGTTAGAGACACTCTCAAAGACTCCAGGCAATTAAGAAGTTTTTCATCTGAAATTCCAGATCGCAGCTCATGGATGTATTCTTGTGAGGACAGTGTGCATTCATGCTTGCTGTTTTTGAGTCCACCCTATCACAGAAGGCAGAATGCTGTTGAGTGTTCTATTGATCAAGCAGTGTTTAGATGATAAAACAGAAGAACAATATCGCCATGTGAACTTTCAAATCTTAGTACAAGTATTCAAGACACCTGACTTGGATTTGTCATTAGTATTTAATAGTTTTGGTTTTGCATCACAAGGATAACTATTTTTGCTGGAACCTTTTTCACTTCTTTGAGTAAAAGTGCATGTACTAGAAATTGAATATAAAAATTTAATTCCATCATTCAGTTGTATTAACGTACTTAATGAGAGTATATTAAACATCTACTTCACAACACTGTACTAGACACAATCACAGAGATACAAAAAAAACCCCAGTTCATGCAACTTCATGAGCCAATGTCTTGCTGTACCACAGTCCATGTTTGGCCCCTAATAGAGATCTCTACAGGATGTTGTTTGCTGCAAAAAAATGATCCGGGAGATTTGACAAAGAGCTCTCTCCTGGTGAAGTGCTACTACAGAAGAATAACTACTTACAGGTATTTCACTATTTAAATCCCTGAATATCAGTTTTTAGAGCTATAGTATTCAAACCCATGAACAATCCACAAAACATTCTTCCAAAAGGTGCAACTAATCTTTTGTAGAGCTCTGACAGGTTGCAGTAGGCTTATCTCAGAAGAGTGCTTATGATTCATTTGCAGCTCCTAAAGCTCCTTAGCTCTGAAGGGTGTGTTGAAGAGAACCTGATAAAGATGTCATGGGTGCAAAGGCAGTATCAAGTGCCTGACCTGAAGAGGATTTATATGCATTTGGTTCTAATTGTATCAGAAGCTTCCACCACTAATATTCAAATTGTCTCTCTTTCACAAAGCTCCACTTATGAAATTTCTGGTTTGCTCTCTTTAAATTCTTACCATTCATTTTCCAAAAAATACACGGAGTATGGCTGATGGCAAAATGACCTGGCTAAATTAAGTTAATGACTTTGACCTAGAGAGATTAAATGCACAAACCAGAAGTGAGTTCACAATAGACTTTCAGATCCAGAACAAAAACATGACAGGCTGTGACTGCACGGAGACAACAGGGCCCTCCGCACTTTGTCAGCTTTGAAGATGTTTCTTGCTGACATGCAAAGCACCTTTAGCTGGGCATCACATGCCAGTTACACATCAAAGGACCAAGGCAGACAAAGAAAGAAGGATATAAAGGGACTGGAATCAGTCACCATCCACCTCCTAAACAAAGAGATGCACTTCCACTGTAACGAAAAGGAATAAATGAGTGAGGACTACCTTTGTAAGAGAAGGAACTGATTGCAAATCAAGTGAATATATCAAAAATCATCAAAAGTCAGAAAAACCATCAGTCTGAAGGACCATAAGGTAAAGAACTAGAAAAAAGGAACAGCTTTATGCCACTCATTGAATGGATGGGAATCAGAAAAGGTTTTAAGTGTAACTAATGCACATCATCTACATGACATGGATCTAACTGGGCACAAATTTTGTCATTTCAGCCATTCCCCAACTGGCAAAAGAAGAGAACAGAAATACTGCTGAGAGCCACAAAATGTACAAAGAGATGAGACAATGGCAACTTCAATCAAATGCCATTGCCTGTTAAGCTAGACCCTGAAAAGCACTCTAGAATGCAAGACAGTGGTTTTTCCCAAGAGATGAGTTTGTCCTTCCACTGCAGCCTGCTGCAAGCTCCACAGAGACTCCAATTCAGACTGGGGCAACCCCCAGTCTTTGCTACTCTGTGTTTCATATTTAAACCAAGATGTGATCTTGCTGCCTCCTCTTTCTACGCCATCCAGGCCATCAGTGAAGCACCTCTGCTCTGTCTAGTCCCTTATTTTCAGAAGGCCTATGACTCCCTCAAAAATATTTACAATAGGTCAGAAGTTCAAAGAACTGGCAGCATGCTCTGCTAAGGCTCCTCCCCATGTCTTGCAGGACAGGCACATTTCTTCATTGACTCTTTGAAAAAGCACCTTTAACTGCAGAGCAGTAAGGAACCAACTCCTCTTCCTTATCCTCCTCCCTCCTCAAAATGGATGGTCACTCAAGACAGGTCATAAAAATCCATGCTTACAATCTTTCAGAGAATTCCCAGCTTACCAGGATTACTTTGTTATTCCCTGCAACCAACAACTCAGTCTCAATCCACTCTTACCACTAGCCATGCTAACTTGAGTGCTGAACCAGCTGCTACTTCTCTTATTTCTCTATTCAAAGAGCTTGATTGGAATACTACTTTTAAGTAATGCTCTGCCTTTATATGGATCAGATTTTAATACATACTTTTTCATTTACTTTGAGGTACCAGGTCTCAGTGAAAAACACATTTTACAGGAGAACCTCTAGTAAAGATGAAGGCAAAACGAAGTAGAAAGAAACTGAGATGGTTGGGTCCCACATCAAAATGTTCAGAGATTAAACCAAAGCTTAAGAATGAAAATCTTAGAAGTTACTTTATGACCAGTTACCTTCATACTGTTACAATCAAGGCAGAGAATGATCCATTGATTCCAACTCAAATGAGAGCCTGGGCCACGCAGCAATCCCACCAGTGCTGAGGATCTCATGGAAAATTCAAACAAGTTCAAGCTCCCAATTCCCCTGAACAGGGAAACCTCTTCTCTGCAACCATCACTACACAACCCACCAGCACTACCAGGAACATCCCAGAATTCCTCTCCTCCCTAATCACAGTCAATCTATAAACCTTGAAGGAAATGGCTCCGTATGCTGGCAGAAGCAAACAACTCCTAAAGGATGAGTCCCGCAAGAAGCACAGCGAGGTGCAGCGCTGGTTAAGCAATAATATGCAGAAGCCATACTCCAGGCACAGCACTTCTTATTTTAGTATTCAGCAAGTTATTTGCACAAAACCACGGTTTTAATGCAGAGCTGTTCTTGCTCTCTATCAGACCCTGAACTCAAAGGTATGGGGAGGAAAACATCTTAAGAGTTTCTCCCCTACCCACTGTGGGAATATCAGCTTCCTTTATAACAATCTCTTCACAAAGCAGCTGTTCAGGATAATTCACACCATAAGGAAATTACATGGCAGCAGGGATTATTTGAAACTGGTTTTAACGCACTGAACTGGAAATTAATAACTCATCCCCTCAAAAACCAAATACCTTTAAATACATAAGCACAATGAAGGCATTTTCCTCAGTCAGGGGAAGAACCAATACCGTGTACAGAACCAAAAAGTACTGGTGAACACAAAGAGGAAAGTCTCTTTAAAGGCCACTCTGAATAAGACAAAACCATCAGAAAGGTTTTTATCACACATTATATTCTTATATATTTAACTACATCCGAGGCGATGATTAGACAGTTTGAAGTTATAGATTGTTCTCAATTTTTACCCCAGAATATAATTACTGAATATGAACTAAGTGGAAAGTCTTGCTGTACCTGAAAAGCCTGTTCTGGCCGTAATCAAAAATAAAGTCCATCCATAATTTAAAAAAGTCTTTGCTTTCAACCACTGTTTTCAATGCATCATTCCCCAAACTAATTATTCCCCAAAAAAATTTTTTCCAGGAAACAAAAACTTGCTGAACTCACTCCAACAAATTAAATCCCAAACACTTGTTTATAATACTTGAATTCAATCAAGACAACACAAAATGTAGATGAATCCTTAATAAGAGAAAAGTTATGCTCTCAGTGATCTTGTCTTAAACTTATTGACCTCCCGAATCCTCTAAATTAATCTTATTCTCACACTGATCTGCTGCAGTTGGCATTTCCAAGACAAGCTATGAATGATAACAATTAGGACATAAAAAAAATTCCACATCTAAACAGAATTAAATAAGCCAAATATTGTCAATTTAAAATTTCAAGTGCCTGCCTTCAATAAAGAACAAGACAAGCTCATATTATAGTTGTTGCTCACAATGAAGAGATGAGCTCAGTGAGTCTGAAGTATTTGGAAACAGACTCCCGAAAACTTGAAGAGAACCCTCAAAAGGGCAAGCACTGATCTTATCCTGGTAAGATGAACATGATTGAGGTGGTTCACAATTATTTTGATAAAACAAGTTGTGCCCACTGAACTTTTAAAACCCAGATAAAAAGCCAAAACATTCCAACCTAATCCCTAAAAAGGGAAGTTCATAAGAGAAAACAAAACTCTCACGTTCGTACTCACCGGAACTTTACTTCCGACTATCTGCATGCAGTGGCCAGCCAAGAGAGGTTATTGTGTAAAAAAGATAATAATAATACATAAATAAACACAGCACAGTACTTAGTAGGATGTAGTTGCACACACATTTTTCAGTGTTTAATCATTAGTAGTAGTTACATTCTTTGATCACTTTATCAAACTGTTTAGGGGTTGGAGCTTCTCAACAGGAAAGCAGCAGCCCTACTGTAGGAACAACAATTTCAAATTCTTATGTTCTGCTGCTGAATCATCAGTTTGACACATTTACCAGCAAATAACTAAATACCTGGCTTGACAGCTACATCTTGAAAGATTAAATATGCCATTTTGTTAAAATTCTCAGGTCAGATACTTTATATACGACACTGAGAACACTACAGAACACACTAATGGCATACTGACTTCCTCGCGTGTATAACAAGTGCTTTTATTATGGACTTTTGATCTATTTAGATGATGTCACCGCTGAATTTAATTAAGTTTTTGTAATCTAAAACATAGCCTACAGTTATAACTCCAACTTGCACTTCAGAAAATCTCACATGACATTTTTATCCAACTGCTCGGTATGGATGCTTTTAATTACATGGATAATTAAACAGTGATTTTCAGAATGCCATCTTCTCTTTACCATGGAACAGCATCTCTCTACATTCATGAACAAAAAGGTGACTTTCCCCAGAGGAAACTCTGCAGGAAGGCAGCACATCTGTGCCCCAAGTTCCTGGGAACACCAGGACAGCGGAGCTCTGCTCAGACACCGCAGGCCTCTCCTCCTCAGCTCACCTGCTGCAATCTGATAGCAGCATCAGTTTATTGAATGGCCACTTTTATCTGATCAAGAGCTGATTTGGTTCTGAGATCTGAATGTGACTGTTCAGCCTCTACCTGCTTCATTTTCTACTCTTATCTCTTCTGTTACTCCTTTAGGGAGTCTTTCAGAAACAGAAGTCCCTGCAAGTCTTTCACACTCAACACTTCTCTTCCTGATGAAGTTTCCTGTAGAAGCACAGGAAGGGATTGCCATCACCAGAATCTCTTCTTCCAATTTGCTATTTTCTTCTCCCACCAATGTTCAACTATTCAGTACAGCACAAAACGTCACCAGGTTCAGTTCTGAAACAGAATTCCAGTCCTTCAACAGCTCTCAGGTATAATTTCCATGGTCAACAATCTTTCTCTTCAAGTGAGAGAAGGAATGAGTAGCACAGAAAATCACTTCCCATGAAAGCATCCAGCTCATCAGCTTCTACACGTCCTCCAACCCCAAGGAAAACTTTCTTCACCCAGTGAAACCCCAAGTTCCTTTCTCAGAACTCTGAAGACAAGTGTTGCAGAAAAGCATGGTCAACACGATGCAGATGGCACACACCCAGGGGAAGCGAAGCACCAAATTTAAAATAATTCGGTTAAGACAACACCAGCAAATGAAAGTGATATTTTCACATGAAGGGAGAGAGCTCAAAAGCCTAATTAAAACAAACATGAAATGAACTGCAAGGAAAGTCACATCAACTGTTAAGTGTGTTTTGTGAGCTCTAAGCAGAAGGCGCAAGTGTTTTCAGTGTAAAAAAAGGAAGACAGATAATTATCTATGACAAAAGAAAAAGGTAGAAAATTTAAAGACAGATCATTTTGAATGCAACCAGCATTTACATGGAAGACAATCCTGAAGAAAAGAAAGTTTGAGAATTCATGATGCAGTAAAGATTAAGGCTTGAATTCATCTGAGCAGAACAGTAGTTGCACTAAACAGAAGACAAAATCACAAGCGAAAATGATGTTTTGCACCATTGTAAGATCCCAATCAACATTTTAAAATTAAATAAGCTCTGTATTTTAGATTTTTTTTAACAATCAAGATGCTAGCTATTTAGAAGTTAAATTAGGATAGCACACTACAGAAAGGTAATGTATATTTCTGAAAGATTGCATTCAAATGCTGTGATTCAATTGCAAGAAGGATGTACTGAAGCACACAAACTTCAACAGGAGCCGTTTTTCCGACAGGAAAAACACTTTGCATATGTGTACAACATCCACACTGGTGCTGACTTAAGCCCAAAGTGCACATTCATGTACGAGGACCTTCTAGGATGACTCAGTTTTAAATTGTTAGTATGTTTGGACAAATATATTCCCCGTTCTGTTAAGTTTCCCATGCTGCAGCACACGTGGGGAGGAATGCAATGCATTAAAATTCCAGCAGGAAGCCATGCAATGGTAGCCATGCTTTCCTTACTCAGCTACACAACTCTGGGGCTTGAGGCAGCCACATTTCAATAGCAGGGTACATGAGAGACATCACCATCGATCAACCACTTCTTGGAAAAGATTGCAAATACTTCCATTTCTACTTTCACTTTTTACTGTTTCATAAAGCATTTTTGCATACTAAGAAAAATCATAGATTTAATATTGATCATCAAGGACAGATAAAAACCTTAAAAGCATAATTAATAGTTCCCAAAGACAGTCTAGCTCATAGTTCATAACATTCACTGCATAAGCTTGAACAATTCTCCAGTAATTTGTACATCTAGTTAGACCATGCTTAGAGCACTGGATTCCTTCCAGCACACACTAAAGGACTGAGGATTTTGTTTAAGATGAACTCATGCAGGAACATCACTTCTCTCAGACACTAAATCACCATTTTCATTACCATTTCATCACCATTATAACACAAGCTTTTCCTCACTGAAGTTTATAATGTTTCATGCAAGGCATTTGCATAATAATTGCATGTCATTGTCGTCTTAATTTCTGAAATTTAACTCTGCAGAGCTGATTTTCAAGGTTAAAAAGATACAAGTCAACTGTACTGCTTGCAGTCCACACTTACAGATTCCTTAGGCAGACACCAACAATCTTTATTTATTTCTATATTTGCCATAGTCAACTTTTAACACACACAAAGCATTACTGTTGTATTTTATAACTAATTAGTACTAACAGTTCAACTGCAGAAAATAAACTGCAGCTCTTCATTACTTGAAACTGTATTTCTCCATGACAAAAAATGCTGGAGGCACCCAGTCATTTCCTCACCCATCTTGCACCCCAAGGATGACACTTCAAAAATTCTCCATGAAGGACTCATCAATCAATTAAACCACAGAGAATAATCAACATGGATGAGAGGTCAGAATATTTTTTCTATTCAAAATGTGATTTGAAACTGGTATTAAGACCATCTCTTCACTAAAGGAGTCTAGTATATACATTGCTACTGCAACCGCAAGGTCAAAAACTTTTAGTGCCAAAGATTCCCAAGATGAATTCCACAGAAATATGCCCAGGTTCCATCCATGACTCTACATCATTAGATTAGCAATTTCTTATAGTTTACAAGAAAGGATAAAGTTTTTACATTGCCCAGCAGGAGAAATACAAACTACCTGTTCAGATGCAGCTGCAAGCAGCTAAAAGTGTGTTAGTAAGTACACATTTATTTTTTCCTACCACTCTTAGATAAATCCAGACAAAAAATTTAAAGTTTCAAGCTTGAAAAGCATCACACTCAAAGCTAAGCTTCTTCCTCAGGTGTGCCTAGGAGAGGTGAGTACTTACGGATTTGGCAGTTGCAGAAATGTACTGGACAACCATCTCACGTTTCGTGCCCAAGTCTTTATCTCGTAGAGGAGCTTTACGTTCCTCATTCAGGTTCATGTCTTCCTGCAAAGAAACAGACCACACAACATCAGGAATACACCTCAGGATTTCTATAAGTCTTTGCTCTTTTTAAGCTACTTTTGTTAAAACAATTATCAAGCACACAGAGGTGACTTTTTCCAGTTTATCTGCATCTGTTTGATTTTGCCCTACCTGATTTTCTCATTGAATTCTGTCACCTCACGTGGTCACTGTTTTCGAGATTTAGCCAAAATTTAAATGGCATCAAGGGTAGTTAACATTTTTGAAATCTGCCTCAAGAAGTAGAACTAGAGGGCAAACACAACAATTCTACCCATCAAGTTGATACTTAAGTGTCAACACTTGTGATGTTCCTGTGTTTTTGTGAAATCTTATCACAATGGACACCATTCCTGAACTATCTAATCAGAAGGCTCTTATTACATGGGTTATCAGCTTGTGGAAGAGGTAGATATGACAACTCTTCCAACTGATGATTTAAAACAAGCCTAGAAGTCAAAATGCTCTCCTGGAGCAAATCTATTAAGACACCTGTTTTAACTTACTAACCGATTAAATACAATGCAGTCATCATTAGCCATGACTAGGCTTGCCATTAAAGTCAAGTAACTTCAGCCCAGCACATAAGAGCAGTCAATGTTACTGTAATAACTACTGGGGCACAGCTTTGTCAAAGAACTGCTAGTCTGTGGGACAGATCTATTGTCTGCTTCAATTAACAGTACTTGGAAAAGTTAAAAACTAATCCCTTAATCTAACAAGCAAATCAAGCAAGTGTTAATTAACACTTATCCAATCCTTCAAAAGACATTCACAGCTTCACTGAACAGAGCAGAACCACACGGTGCAAGAGGGCAGTTCTCAGGCCATGGCCACACCTTACCATCATTTTTTCAAAGAGATCCATAACTTCTTTTTCTGATAAGTTCATGCAACGCTCATCAACAAGCGCCTGGGCATGTGGGATCTCGCTAATGGAAGGCTGAGAGTCAATAGGATGCTGAATGAGAGGCTTCTCTTTCTTCGCTGCCGATTTTCTGAAGCTTGTAATTCTGTCACGCTGCAAAGACATCCAAAAATAAGCAGAAATAGAGAAAAGCAGCCAATTACATGGCAGCAACGCACATGTTTTTAGTTAATTCAAGCAGCAGAGTTAAACTGAACTGTAAGTAAAAATACTCTAATACTCAGAGATTACTTTGCACAGGAAGACAACATATAAGATAAACTCAGGTCACATGCAAGAGGGATTTAAATATTTCTCACGGATTTAAAATTGCACCAGCTAGGTTAAACTCTTCGCATTTCAAAATCTTCAGCTCATCTTCTCAGATTACCCTCTAATTATCCTGACAGTGAATAAATACAGTACCACAAAGGTAATGTCCAATGTTCCTTCACCTGAAGAGCTAAAAAAGTCTTTGGAGGACAAGTGAAAAAGCCAGCATTGGGAAGGAGGTACTCACAAGTCCATCGGGCTTATAAAAAAATCCTGCTAAAGTGAAATAAAGTTTGTAGAGGAATGAATGCTCCAAGAATATTTCGTAACTTCTTGAAGAGTTTTTGAGTAGGAACTCCTGAAATTAGTGCCGAGCTTCGGAAAGCCAGGTGAGGGGTTACTCACACAGAAGCAGCCACCCAGGGTTAAAGAGACGGACAGACATCGGTGAAAGCATCACACACTGCCAGGGCGTTGCTCTGGTTAGGGCTGCCGGCACCGGGCTCACACCAAACCCCCACTCCCTGGGCTTCAGGCATGCTCAGTTACTTTGTTAATACTGGAAACAACCAACACCAGCACCTTCCTTATAAGGCCATTTTTTAAATATTTATAAATACTCTTATAAATATGTATTTATTATAATTATTATAATATTTTATTATAATATTTTACTTATAAAGATATTATATTATTTTATGTTTATAAAACGTAACTATCCTGAATAGAGTCTGATTTTATTTAATAACTGTCCTTAATTTTCTTTTATATATGTATACATGCTCATTTTGAGAGCATTAAGCATACAGCAATTTTCCTTAATGGACTGTTTGCATCCACAAATACTCCTGTATTTGTTTCAGGCACTGAACAGCCTTATGAAGATGTGCTTTTATCTAACAGCAGCTTATGTAGGGTTACCAGGATCAGTCATAGCAGTTATTGTCATCTCCACCAAAACATGAAAACCAAAACTTATACCAGCTACAATTAAACCTCAGTGAGGTGTGAAAAGTTTGATGGAGTATTTTATTTGCAAAAATTTTGATTCATTTTAGATTAGCAGGTCCAGAGTGGAGGAACTGGAGCAAGAGCTGTGGAATACGGAAAAGAAAGATTATTTTGGTGTTCTTTTGTTTCTTTTCATTAGTTTTTGTTGTCATTCATTGTTCTTGTTATTTTTGATATCCTACAAGATTTCCTTAAATTTTTGAAGGAAAGTATCCCTAGATAAGCTGCATTCCCTCTGAATTTCTTTTGAGCTTTTTTTTTCTGAGGGAGGAGGGATAGGGAGGTTTTCCTCTTCCTTAGAAATTTTGTATTTGTGGACAGAAACACAATACCTACAAGGATACTGTTAATGTCTTTGACAAAGCAAGAATATTACTTTAATCCATTTTCTACCTTATTAGAATAGTTCAAATTACATTTTTGGAAACTAAAATTAGGGCATAGCCTAGTGAAAAGGCCAAGGATACGACAATCGTATCCAAATTTAGCCAATATGTATCAAATGCAGTTTTATGTTGACCAATCAACAGCCACAAAAAGTCATTTCAGATCCAATTTCACCATACTGCTATCTGTCTCAACTGTAACTTATCAATAACAAATTTGTTCAATGAGATTGCACTGGTGAGATCACTGTAAAGCCACAAATGAATCTTCTACCTGATTATCAGGCACAATTTCCTCATTTCAGATGCGGAGACAATCATTAACTAAATAGCCACTGTGGCTTTACTTTGTATATATTTATAATACAAGGTAGTAATTTCAACGAAATCAATTTTTCTGAAAATATACTTTGGAACCAGTTTCAAAGTACTCAGCTTTATCAAGTTAGTGCTCCTGAATACAAACTTGTTTGGCATTCAGTACACACTTATTACCCAAAATGGTTCCACTTGAATCATGAGGCAACCAGCTTTGAAGAACCACTGCAGATCATTTACTGGTAAAGAGAAGGTCAAGAGAAATAACACTTCAACTGTTGAGTAACAGTTTCAACATAGCCACGGTATTACTAAAGCACTTAAAATGTGCTTAAGGAAGTTTCTCCAAATAGAAATCATCATTAATCTTCTTCAACTGAAGTCACAAATTAAGATCTTTAGTAATAGTCACTCAATTTTCTGAAATCTAATGCTTAATATCCTTATAAGAATGTTATTTCGTCCACAACATTTGGAGTAAAGTAGCATGCAGCGTGGAGTTACCATTGCAAATTAAGATGCTACAAAGACCTTACCACATCATCTGCCAAAGTTTTTATTTGAATATTCTATTAAAAAAAACACAACACACACAAATCAAAGAAAAAAAGACAGTGTTACCTACTGCTTCAGAAGAAAGAAGTTTATTTCATGTATTTGAACATTAAAAAGCATTTGAAATTGACCAAGTGTTCTAACAAAACTGCAGGCAAATAAACACGGAATCTCCGCTTTTCCTGTGAAAAGCAAGCTCACGTCCCATTGCCCCCTATTTTTGAGTATGTAATTGCTGAACCTGAAGCCTGCACTGCTGCAGCTCGCCCGCTATTGCACAAAAGAGCAGCCAGGTCTCTCAGAAGGGTTTCCAAAACAAACACGGACTCCTGGACTGCCGAGTGCGTCAGCAGAGCCACGGGACACTCTCAGCCCTGACTCAGAGCTGAGCACTGCCCAGGCACCTCCCTGTGCCCAAACTTGTGCTGCCTGCTGCCAATTTCTCCTGGACACTGAGTAATGTCAGTCTGGAGATAAACTGGCTGCAGACAGGGAACTGAAGATGCACAAATCACCCACTACTACCTCTCCCTCCCTTTTGCCCCATCACTTCTTCCTAAGCAGGAAAACCCTGCTGACAAAGATCACCAATGTTACATTTTTATTCATGGCTGAAAAAGCCACCCATATCGCACACCGATATCAACAATCATTCTCAAGGAAGCATTTGGTTCATGAACTTTGCTCAATTGATACAAAGCAGTGAGGAATAGAAGTTAAGGTCTGGAACTCATGCGGGGACAGAATTAGAGGCATTCAGAAGTCCATGGGACAGTGGAGAGGACTGACCCTGGCTCACAGGTCAGTCCCCACACAGCCACTCGCTCATTCCCTGCCAGCTGGATTATGTAGCCAATCAGAAGCACAAAAGCAAGAAAAACTTAATGGTTGAGATATAAAGACAGTGTAATAACTGACGAGAAAAAAGAAAATAAAGAAATGATGCAAAAGGCATCACTCAGCACCAGCAGGGCAATGCCTAGCCAGCTTCTGAGCAACTGCTGAATTGCAAAATCTCCTCCCCACCCTGCAGCCCTGCCTTTATCGCCCAGCACGATGAGATATGGCTTGGAATCTCTTTGGTCACTGTGGATGAGCTGCCCTGGCTGGAGCCCCACACAGCCTCCAGACCAAGCACGCTGCTCACAAGAAGCAGTAATCCTGGAGATGGGGAAGGGCTGCTCAGCAAAAGCTGAAGCACTGGGGTTCTTTCTGTCAATGCTCTTTTGGTCACAAATCGAGGACACAGCACCAGATGGGCTGTTCTGAACAAACTCCACCTTAGCCTAACCCAGTAGAGACATCTGCACATCCAGATGCTGACACGAACTTTTCAGCTTCCAAAGCACCACATCTCAATGCCCCTCCTTACACCTCTCCTGCATTTTCATTACCTGGACTTAATATGGAATTTATAATCTTGAAGTCAAAACTAAGATGTCCACCTACCACTCTGGTAAATAAACCTCTTAATTGAGATTACAGAGAAAAATGAAGTAAAGCCGAACCCTCTTTTAAACCCAGAGACAGCCAGGCAATCAAGAAGTTCTAAAACTCCACATTCATTTTAGGAGCTACTTGTACTAGATTTTTTCTTCCCCTTCTCATTTAAGTACTGTCAATCTCTCCCAGAACCTGGAACAGGATCATCTACCCCATCTCTACAGTTATATTGCATTTGTCACTCAAACTCCTCTGGGCAAAATACTGAATACTAAAACAAGATAGCACACTGCATTTTTTTCAGACCCTGCAAGCACTCTTCCCAGAGATCCTTCTGGAGCACGAGCTACACTGCTGCCAGCAGCCACTCAAGATAAGCAGCACATTTAACAGGTAGGAGAGACACTGCAAGTAGCTGCAGGCAAAGTCAAGGCAGTTCTGTACCTGCAGATCCTCACACAATTTTGACAAACTCTTGTACTAACAAAGAAATCACACTTCCAGGCTGATTTCAGAACATAACCCAAAAGTAGTTTACCTCCCTAGAAGGAAGCTTAAGATATTGCAGATTTTGTTGTCCTCTAGCATTATTCTTTCAAGCATCTATAAGACAGACAGAGCAACACAAAGCAGAAAAATCTACCTCCTCCTGGCTTGTTAAAGACACTGACTCCCTGTTTGCAGAAGCAGCCCAAGGGAAAAGGTTTGGCAAAAATCTCTATGAGGAAACATCTGCAGATAAGGCAGATCAAATTAACACTTATATGTATAAATACATATACAATTTAAGACAGCTGTATATCATCTCTCTCTCCTAGTTTTTAATATCAACACAAACCACAGAATTTCAGCATCTATACCAAAGAACTATTTCCTACTGATTGATTTAGCTCTTTACTTAGATTATTGAAGTGATACAGCTTGTCCCTTTCAATCACAGCCTTTCCAGTCTATCAGTAATTAATATCATTTGCTATTCACTCATCCCAGTTTTAGTTTACTGTCTATCTGGCTACTTTCATAAGTACAGACAGACCGTGACAGTAAGGCACACAAAAATAATATCATATACTAATGCAACTGCACCAGACAACTCTTTTACCTCAAAAGGTCTCAGCCACGTTAATATTCAGAGTAATGGAAATCTTGCACATGAAAATAGTAGAAAGATATTCATAGTTCACTACATTTCTTGATAGAGAAATCACTACTTCCTCATGCAAACTTAATGCAGGCTACAGCAGCAACAATGTCACAATCACAGAATTACATTACTTGAGGTGATTGCATCAACTTTTAACACAAAACTCACAGCAAGTCTACTTTTTTTATACCTTTCTCTAACTTGTATTTTAATAAAACCTTCCAAATCACTTAAGCTGGCCATGAGTTGTAAACTGAGGTGCATTTACATGGATTGATTATATTTAAGTATTACTTTGCCATGTTCTTAATTGTTACGCTCAGGAATCTCACTCTCACCACAAAAATCAAACCAGCAGTAACTCCCAGTTCACCACACGCAGAACAAACAATGATCAGCTGGGCAACTTCTACACTTAACAGCAGTTTTCACTCCACTGCCCAGGCAAATCATGGTGTGCTGGGACACCCATTTCTGCACACAGGCTGCAAGCTCGGGGAGCAGCTCCCACTGCTCTGAGCAAAGCTCATTTTCTGGGGGTAACAACAGAAACTTGACCTTCCCTTAGCTTTCATGAGGATGTTTTTAACTGAGCTGGTATTTCTGTTTTCTAAAATTTACCTCAATTTCAACACCTGCAAAGGCCATGGTAAAGACTCACTCAAGGACAAGTGCTTTTTAATTTGCATACAAGCAGGAAGGGAATAACTTCCAATACAAGCACCTGAGCCAAGGGAGGCTAAAGGGACAAACCCAAAACTGGTTAATATCTGAAGTACAAAAAGTCGTCTGCAACTTGAATCTAGGCCTTAGTCACATAACAGAATTCACTCCTACAACCTCTGTTCTTCAGTTCAGAGAATGAATAATGTTCCCATTAGACAATTCAACCATCTGTTAACATATTCAGTTTTGCAATTAAATGTAAAAAGGTACCTAGAAAATTGTGAAAAGATACCCAAGTCATAAAAGCTGATGTACAGAAACCAGGGCTACACACTCATTTAGGCCCTTCAAGATCTTTATCCATGATGATGTACACCTGACATTTCATCAATTATATTTTTACTAATTTTATTACTAATGTCTGCTTTAGTATAATATTTTTCACACTTCAAGGAGCATTTACCATGCTTTCAGAAAAACCTTGAAATGACTGCTGTAATCCATCTGCTGTCTCAAAAACACTTGAATTGAGCAGCACCAATAGTTTTGTTACAATTGTTGTACATTTACATTTGGTCTATATGACACCATATGGAAAAAATCTTGTTTGCCTTGCAGCTGTTTGCTTCACAAACTCCTTGAACATGCACTATTTAAAATTTTACACTAAGGCTTAACCTAGAGCCTGATCAGGGAGGGAAGCATCCCCTGGGGGTGTACAAAGCAGGAGCAAGGAGCACGGGAACAGCTTGGAGCAGGCTGCTGAAATGCAGATGGAGAGGTGCTGGCAGCACGAGCCAGGGCTGTCCCAGGGCAGGATGGCACCAGAGCCAGGGCTGTCCCAGGGCAGGGTGGCACCAGAGCCAGGGCTGTCCCAGGGCAGGACAGCACCCCCTCCCAGAGGGAAGCTGCCAGCCTTGCCCAATTGCTCCACTTTCCCCCCCCCCGGGAGAGTGACCACCCAGAAATGAGCAGGGCTCCAGAAACAAGGCTGACAATTCCTCATGCTAAATAAAGCCCGAGGGTCACCCTGGCTGGTAAATCATTAACAGCAGAGGGCACCAATCCTTTAATCGCCTGCTGGGAGATGCCTCAGCACTGCTCCCAGCCACAGGGGGAGGGAACACGTGTCAGAGGCACGGGAGTCATACCGGGACTCACACCGGGCACCTCTCTCATAAACGCCAGGGCTGATGCCAAGGGCCAGCTGCACTCCGTGTGTCTGTGCCAGGGGCATGGAGAGACCCCAAGCAGTGGCCTGCTCTGGTCCGACTGAAAACAGAGGTTGATAAGAACCAAAACACTTTTCTCAGTTTTGTCTGAGTGGCACATCACCACCATACTCCAAAAGCAAATGGACTGTGCAAAACACTGCGCTTTCCCAGGCGACTTCAAAGCTTTTACAAAAAAAACCAAATTAATTCAGAAGTTGGAAGAAAAAAAAAATCTCTGTAAACAAACTTAGTCAATTTCATTAGATTTGTAACTGAACATACAACAGCAGTTGAGGAAGACATCTGAACTAACTTTGTTCTTTTTTAATAAATTGTAACTCAAACTGCCATTACTGTTCTGAAAAGTTTGTTTCGGACAATGATTTCTTGGTGCTCATTGATAAGTAAGTTTAAAAAACAGAATAAAATTAAAAGATTTTTCCAAAAGCTGCAGTTCCATGTCAGTCTAAGCCAACAAAATTGCTGGTTGTGAGACACAGGGCAAGGGTGGCAGCAGGTCACATCAGGTTAGACAACTAGAGAAGCATCTGCAGGAAGTGTATTAGAAGAGACAGTTCTCACATTAGCCAGTGCAGAGGCAAATTAAGGAAATTCTGGCATTTTCCAGAGCCACAGCTGAAGTCCAGACATTTTCCATCAAGTCTCCACACCAACCATATCAGATAAGCTGCCACTCCAGCAGCCCAGGACCAGCAGGGTATATTTATAACCCTGCCACACAACTGCAGAGTTCTCCATGCAGCCCTTGCTACAGGCAGGATTTGGGCCCTATTCTGGTATCTGGCAACCCTGCAAGACAGGTTTTGCTTTGAGCATCTTGAAAAAGGGCCTTGTGACAGTGCAGCACGCCTTCCATTACAGACAGCGTGCTTTTCATTACAGACACACACAGTCTCTCCTCAGAACGCTCTACAGCTTTTACATTCCTCAGTTCAAACTATCAAGCAGCAGTTTGCTATTAAAACTTTTGCAAAACAGACTTTGGAAAGAGTCATAACTCCATTCATGAGTTTCACAACAAGCATTCCAATGCTGCTTTGATGAAGTGCAGCTTGCTGGCCTCAACGTGCAGCTTTCATGTTCCAAGAGATACTTAACTTAATGGGATCTTTACAAAGGTTAAGAGACATGGCAAACCCTGGTCTTACAACAGGCATTTAAAACCTGTTTTGTTTGATGCTCCCATTTTTATTGATAAATTCTACCTGTGGGTTTTAGCACTTGATTTTGAAATGCGTGTGGCACTGCATAGCCATTAACCAACAGAAGGTTTAATGAGAGACCACCACAACTCACAAAAACAGGCAGGTACCAAACTCCATGCAAGCCCAAAAAGGGCTAAATAAGAAACCTGCCCTTTAAATATTCTAATAAATATAGGTAAAGTGTAGCAACAGAAACGGAGAGTTTCTGTGCATAAGAGCTCCACATACCCCCAGCTCTCTCGGCTGCACTAGGACAGGCAAGGATTTGCATAGACACGAGAAGGAGGAAATCATATCTGACAGCACGCACACAGCATATGGGAGTGCACCAACTGCCAGTGTGAATGGGGAAATAAGGACAGGAAATATACTTCATGTCCTTGCATTGTCAGGCTAAGCACATACACTGTTGCCATAGACATTTTAAATTTTGGTCATCTGCACACAAGCACTGCATTTATTTTGGGCTTAAATTATTTCACTTTCAAATCTAATACTCTTGGTAATGGAAACTTCAGTGGTCTTTCTCAAAAAACATAGTATTTTAAAAAACAGGACTGAGATAGTTGAGTGCCAATTACGCTTTATGCTTTGCTTGATAAGAAAGCTCATTTCAAAAGCGGTACCTCCCAAGCTTCCTTTAGTAAAATGTTAGTAGATTAGGAGTGCATGGGAATAATTTCAAAAAATACTTTGCAGCTTTCCATGCATATATTGGTGCCTTTAAAAAGTGTCAGATACACTTTATCAGAGACAAGCCATCTGTCCAAGTACTTACTACTGTACTGGTACTGGGCAGGACTGCTCGGCAGGGTCAGCATAATCTGTTTCCTGCACCTACAGCAGGGCTATCAGTGGGTTTGGAAGAAAACTAGAAAGTGGTTTTTCCTAAGAAAATAGCCTGAGATCACTTGCTGAACTTGTCACTTGAACAGTCACTGGATTGCCTGATTAAAGAGGAGCTCGGAGCAGTTTCCAGCATGGCCAGTGCATGTTCTGGGTGCTGACTGGACGGCCTGCCTGCTGCTTTCCTGCAACGTGTGCCTGGCAGAACCACGCTCCACCCTGGATCTCTGCTGCGTGCCTTTCAGAAACATGGCTGTTTGACTCCTGAGCTTTGAGTTTGTAGGGAACTTGGCTTTTGCTTTTTTGGTATAATATTATTGTGAAGCGCTTTTGAAATATTCTGGAACAGTTAAACTGGAAAAACTATGTCAAAACAATTCCTGACATGGCAAGTGCAGACTTTACCTCAATTTTATGCTCAGATACAAGCAGTGGGTTTGAGCTCTTTGCTTTCACCACAGTGGCAGCACAAAGCAGTTTTGCTGGATAGCAGTACTTGATGTGCACTGAATTGCTGCTCATCTTCTGCCCCTGCTCCTTGGTCTCCTGAGTGCCAGGGCTGAGCTTTTCACTCAGACACACTGCAGAGCTGCTGAGACTGAGGGAGAGCTGTTCTAAAGCTCTGAGTTGGGTCAATGAAGAGGAGCGAGAACAGGCCTCCCTTTTGACTCACTTCCTCAAGCGAGACCTTCTTTACTGTGACAAGACTCATCTTTGCTCTTACTGAACAGCAATCTTAGTTTTTACCCTTTTAACTGCAATCACACACTTTGAACCTGGAATAACTCTTTTGTGTGCATTTTCTCTCAAGAGGAACAACTCAACAGAGTTGGTTTGAAATTATCCTAAAAAACAAAGCAGAAACTGCTTTGAAAAATCTCTTCACTCTAATACTTACACACTTTTTTTTTTTATTCCTGCTTACTTGCTTCCTCTACGGCAGCGTAGGCAAGTACAGCCCAACACCCCTGCACAAGGAGAGGCACAACTTCTGTTAACTTCTCTTGCTCTTCTATGCAGAGAGAGCTTTGATAAGATTCCTAACTGCATGCTGGTGGTTGTGTAGAGCATCTCTTGCTCTTGTGGGTACAATAAACACTGAAATAAGTGTCAGACTCCATTTGGATTTTCCTCTGAAACCATTTGAGAATTTAAACTGGCAGAATGCATCTGTTGTGAGAGAACCGACACACTTAAAAATAAAGCAGAACACCCACAGCAAGCTGCGGGAGCTTCATTGGATACTGGGCAGCTCCTTGAAAATGGAGTATACTGCCTTTGATGGACTTCGAGAAAGTGAGAACATGTGTCTTTGCTTTGTTTGGGTTGTTTTGTAAGTAGTAAGAAAACCCAACCAACCAAAACACAGCCCACAAACAAACTGGCAGCAGCAGGGACGCAGTGAGCCAAAGGAGCTGGAACCACTTGTGAAGACCATTCATTTTGTCTGTACTCAGCACACTTGGAACTTGGGCACAGGGATCATGTCAACAGCTTCTCAGAATAATGCTGTCTGTCTTCCAAGACACAGGCCTACTAGTAAAGTACTTAATCAGAGCAGTATTTGATCCCTACATTACAATAAGTTGATGGTAAAATCACTTTTTTCTTCCTTAATAACAAAGGATATGATACTAAAACTTGGGAAAATGAGTAGTGCTGCTGTCATAGCAGGGAACTCCGGCTTTTCCTCAAAGAACAGAAACTCAAGATTGAATAATTTCCACAAGAACAGATCATAATGTAACTCAACAGCCAAAGAATATTGGGTTAAACAATGTACAGCTTCTGTGCCACATACAAGGTCTTTCTGTTCTTTTCCCTATTCTTTCCTGTTTATAACAGCATCCTTAGAAGATTATTTGTCCTTTGGGGAAGTAGGAAATGAAGCACCACGTGAACAGAAAGCAATTACATTGTACTAATAATGAGGAAGCCCATGGTATCATTTGACTTCAGTACAGGTGAGAGTCCCTTTTAAGACAAAACCGGAATTCAGGACGATTAGAGAAATTTGTAATAGGTTATGGAGAATCTGCTACCTTCTACTGAAGGAGATAAGCAAAAAAAATCATGGCTGATCTTAATATTCAAGAGCTAAATGTGCTTTGGCTACCCCAGAACACTCACATGAATTTTATGCATGTTTTTCACAAAACAATTGTTTTGAAATATCAAATGTTAACTGATAGGATTACTGCTTATCTTAGAAGTCATTCAGGAATTAGTCTGAGTCACAGAATACCATAAACTAACTTTAATGGATTCAGGAAGCCTGTCCTAGCCACCCAAGCTTTGTCTGAAGCTCAAAAGTGAATGCATTTTAAAAATGAAAATTGTCTTTCTGCTTTCCAGGCAGAAATTTTACCAAGGCCTTCTGCTGCACTCTTTACCTTTCTAGTTTGGGAACATCTCCACCAAGCTCCAATAAAACTGGAGGTTGAAAACAAAACTCACTGTTGTGAATTTGTTACTGTAAATTTTACTTTAGTGTGCACAAAATCAGATCCCAAAGCTACTGAGTAGCTCACAAGGAGGGGCAGAGCCTGAAGGATCTCAGTTAGCAGAGTCCATGTGTCAGCTTTGGAACTTGGCCACCTGATATGGGGTTACCCTTTGAGTTCCAGCTTTTGTACTCAAACCTTCTGTTTTTCATTTACCCACTAAATGTGGCTGGCACAAAAATTAAAACATATATGGCATCAGTGTATATTCTTAGGCCGATGTGCTGCTGTCTTTTTTCTGCTTTATGGAAATTCCTACCTGTTCTAATACACCTGGAACACACAACCACTTCAACTATTAACAACTGTCAAGTTCTCATCTACTCATGTACTCACACAATTACAAATGCAAACATCCAGCACAATTCCATTATGAAACCAAAGTATTTCAGAAGTTACTTAAATTTATTAGACATAAAAATAATTCACAGCAAGAGAAAGAACATGAAGAACCAAACTGCAGACAGGAAAGGAGAAAACTTTACACTGCATAAGAATTAACTACTTGTATTCTGTTATTAGAAGCTAGAATCGAATCAATCTCATGCTGGCTTTGTACTTGTTCCTGACAAAGCTACACTCACTAAAAACCACTAAACCACAGGCATCTTTAAAGGTCATTATGACAACCATCATTAGCTCTTACCATATTAAGGAGTAATGAACTGCAGAACTAACATTTGCCCTGACCAAAGTACTTATTTTGTCTTGTTCCACCATCCCTGAGAGCCCAAACTGAATTTCCACAGAGCCACTTGTGAACACACAACCAGCTAACTGTGACAAAAAGGCATCCCTGGGGACACTGAAGGTCCCAGGTTATTTCTCTCACCTTCATGCCTACACATGTAGCACGGTGCAGTTTGTTTATGTGACTCCAGCCAGGACAGAGTTATTAATGTTTGACCAGCTAATCCCTGAGCAAAGAACCAGGCCTGTGTCCCTCAAACCAACCTGCACCCACCAGTCCTGCAATTCTCTCAGCCTTTGGAACCTAAAATTACAGCTGCTGCTCTTCTGGCTGTAGAGCAACAGTCCAGCAGCACCAGGGGATGGGATTCTGCAGCACTATTCCCCAAGTACCTCAAAATTTTTATACAGAAATTTGTTCCAAACTATGAGGTAGCATGCTCAAAGTTCTGCAGTCCTCCAGCAAGTTCTCCCGTATTTATTCTCACTCCAAGGGACAAACTAAATATGTTAATGGGGTCCTGTTATAAAAAGAGAAGTTCATATTTCCACTGTAAGTAGGACAGCATTAAGTGTGTTAAATATATATATTTACACACACAAAAAAATCACTAAGGAATACAAAGCAGGACTTTTTCCAATGACATCTTTTTTAATCAGCCACTTTCACACTAACTTCTCCACCACTGAAACAAGTTTAAGCTGTTATAAATTGAAAATATTTTAGCAGCACTGTGCAAAGAACACTTGCAGGCAGCAGACACACACCAGACATTCGCCGTATCTATCACTTTCTCCAATGATTTTCTCTGAAGATCACTCAAAGGAAGGGAACCTTACAAGAAAGCTGCCTGCCACAAGCACCACCTCTACATTCCCCTTCTCTCCCTCTCCCCAGAGACAGTTCCCTGTTTACACAGGAGGAGCCTGTATCCCTTAGAAACTCTTCAGAACATTTCTGTCTGATGTAACACAGAAGGTGTGGTGACATTACACTACACACTACACCTTCAGGCCAAATATTACCACACCCAGGAGAACCAAAAACCTTCAGGAGCTGTATCAAACAAAATTCCCAAGTGTGGCTTGTTCCAGAATTTTTTTTTCAAGGTATTTCTCCATTTCTATAAATCAGATGAGTTCATGACTTGGAACATGATGTACATTACAGTATCATTTCATTGCCACAGCAGATCCTTCTCAGATCTGTGCTGCTATCACACCATGTCCAACCAAAGAGCTGTCAGGAGAAGAGGGCTGAAAAGCAGACAGAGTTTCATGGAACTGGTGGATGAACTTTACACAAATTCATACAAAACAAGGAGTTATAACGTGCCATAACTCTGGTCTTATTACTTCCAGCAAATAATCAAAGAAGAGCTAATAGTAAAGGGGTGGTTCTTACAGGTTCATTTTCATGATCTTGTCTGTCCCAATGCCACACAAAACTTCTGTCAGCAGAGCACCAATGGGAGTATGGAGAGTGCTGAAGCCTCTACTGCTCCCTAAAAAGCCAGTTCTTTAACTGTCCCCCTTTGTCCCATACAATTAGCTGTTACCAAGTGTATTTGCTTTGCAGGCTGTGTTAGTGCTACTTTTGTCACACAACACCCCACTTATTTACTTGTTAGGATGCTACACTTGAAAGTGGGAATCCTTGAGGTGCTCACTCCACAGTACTATAGCAGAAAGCCACTTCATTCACAAGTGATCAGTTGATCAGTTTAATACAAAAACAACATGCAAGTTTAAGACAAGTTAGCTCTGTCTACCTGGAACTTTACCAATCACTACACAAATATTAGAGAAAGTTTTTCAATTGTTAATCTCTCAACATTATCTGCTCTACTACCTTAGCTGATTTTAAGGAAAAAAACCTTATTTCCTCCTAAACAAAGTTACTACTATTTTTTTTTTTTCAAATACTGCATGTAAGGAAAGATGATATACAAGTTGTAAGCAACTGTGTAAAACCATGCATTTTAGTAATTTCCTAACTTCTTGTGGTTTGAAGGTTGAACAAGCAAACTGATGAAGAACAAACTGGAACTGCCAGTTGCTTCAGCAGCAACTGCCATTGCTTGTTTTACTCTGAATTTGGACGAGGATGAAAAGAATCAGAGGGAAGTTATTAACCATTATTGCTTTATTGTTTACCTCTAGAGAACAGCAAGTGATGCAGAAAACACAAATTCATCTTGTAACCCACTCCAAGTTTTTAGGCCTATCTTTTCTTTCTACTGGGTCATCAGCAACCCCAGTGTCACTGACAAGCTTTAGAGGCTACTTGTGACACCAAAAGTTCATGCTTGAACACTGGGACGTTCAGCACCACGCTGCCTCAAGTCTCAGCACCACTTCCATTTGCTGTGAACCCTGTCAGATCTCACAGCTGCCTTTCACACGGCCTGGGTGGAATCGGCTTTGTTTGCAAAGCTTCCTGTACAGAAGTGCTCGACAGTTCCGTCTTACAAGGAGTAGTTCAGGAAGTTTAATTACCACAGACAGATGGGCTTATCACTGTCTCTATCACCTCACTTAAACAGTGTCAGTAGCAACGTACATTAAAAGCTGAAGCATTTACCTAAACATCAGCACCAAGCATGTCAGCAGCAGTGCCTGACCAGAATATTTCTAAGCAACGGAAATTTCATAAGACATTATTTTTTACTCTTCAGTAACGGTTGCACCCCAGGTATCTTCACTTGCTGGAATATCCTGACTCTGATCTAATAAGACCAAGACTCTTTTAGAACACAAGCATCTTGGTGCACTCCTTCCTCAAGCATACACTTGACACAAGAACTCTCTGCAGGCATGCACAGACTTCACTCAGAGACACCATGATCTCAAAAGTAACACATTTGATTTAATGGCCAAAGATCTCTGCTCAACCTGACTCATAGCTCATGTATGCAGTACACAGATACCTAAAGGAGTTATGCAAAAAGCACACAGGGGTTTTTTGTTTTTTTTTTTTTTTTTGGGGGCAAAAAAAAAAAAAAAGCAAGCCTGCAGCACACAGTCTGTGACAGGGATTGATAGCCACAATTTAAATCACTCCCTAACTCCTGCACTGATATGGGTGGTGCAACACAGCTGGGAAACCTCTTCCCAAGCACACTCAGCTTACTTCTCTTTTAAAGGTACTTCATAAAAGCTTTTATCCTGCTGTTTGACACTAGGTTATGGCATATTAGTCAGAATGTTGAGTTCCTAGCTTTTGATTCATCCCAAAGCTCATGAGATTTAAAAGACTTTGGAGTTAAGCATAAACAATTTCTGTTTTCAAAACAAAATAGGAGATGTTTCCTGTTGGGCGAATCACCAAATCCAGTGGCTCTCCAACTAAAGCAGCCCTCTTCTTTCCCCCAACGATTTGCTTTTCAAGCTACACAACATCTTTTTCCTCATCTGCTTTCAAAGGCCGCATCACACCCAGAAGGCAGCCCCTTTCAGCAGTGTGGTTTGCATTAAGTGGAGTATCCCCCAGTGAACAGCTCCCCCACAGGCCGGGAGGGAACTGGGGGTAAAGCAGCGTGTGTTAGCATGGCACTGGCCACCACGTGTGCTTCTGCTAACCCTAAACTGACATATTGCTAACTTGAATTTAAAAACACTGGCCATGTTAATTTCTAGTTAAACATTGCTACAACACTCCCAGAGCACCCCAAAACCTGCTACAGCATCTCAAGTGCTGACTCACAGAATCACAGATGTTTCAAAGGATCTCATCCTTTTCTCACTGCAGTCCAAACCCCTGACTAAAAAGCAGGGTCACCCACCAAACTCAAGCATGCTAGAGACTCTGTCCAGGTTTCAGAACTTGAAAACCCCCAAGAACAGGGATTTTAGTGTCTCTGACCAACAAATACTTAACCACCCCTCAAATTTCCCCCTTGTAGTCAGTCTCCTCTCCAGCAACCTCTCCTGCTCCTTTTCCTGACATCTGTCTCTCCTTCTTCTGCCATGAACTCCTGTAAAAAGTCAACTTCTCAACCAAAAAGATGCTCAACTCGCCAGGCCCTTGGTGAGCTTCACCAGCTCTGTCAAACCAGACCGGACATCCTCAAGCACTTCCCATTTCCTAGGTACCCAACAGAATTATCTCTTTCCCATGTGACACTGAAGCACCGAGGAGAGCAAACAACATCTAAGTGAAGCATTAACCAACAGAGGAATCCCAGCAATCTCCCTGACAACCTTAATTTAGTCTGTTTGCCCTAGCAGAACAGGCATGCTTTTAAACAAGCTAAACAAGCATCTTGCCAAACCCATGGAACTGCTCTCTGCCACCTCATGCCAGCCTATTTTCAGGGCTGACGTGAGATCCAATGACTGTTTGCCAAAACAATTTAGATTTTTTCTGCCCATTTGACTGTAAACAAAAATCATGACAAAAATACCAGGCACTTATTCCAACCTCTAGTCCTTGAGCCGGCAAAAAATGAGGAAAAACCCACCAAAAACACCAACCCAGAGCTCCCTCAGCGGCTGTGATGAGTCCAGGTGCTCATAACAGACATTAAACTTGTGTGAAATACTCCAGTTTACACACTACTACTATGAAAAGTGGAACTAAATTCTCATTGTGCACTTCCGTCACATTCAACAAATTGTATGAAACCTGAACACCTCTCCCAACTACCCAAAGCAGAAAATAACTGAATTAGTAGTTCTGATACAGCTCATCTTTGATTACTCATGTGTGTACATATCCATCAATTGTCTTACAGAGAAATACTTTAAAGCATTGTTTTCTTTCCCAGCACAGGTTCTCTCTCAATAGCCCAGTCCTACTTCCTGTCAGTCAGGAAAAGTGTCATTGATCAGGCTCCAGCCCTAAAAAACCCCAGCCAAACAAACCACTGCACTTCTGCAGGCCAAGCACCACTGCTCACCTTTTAGTTCCACATGAAGAGAACAGGGAAATAAAAACTTCCCACCTTTCTATTCTAGTTTCCCTTCCCTCAGGATAATGACTTCAGTTCCCAGCCCTCTGTCACCTAGAGCCATTTTTATCACAAAATCATTCCTCTGGACTTCTTCCCAAGGATTTGCCTAATTTCAGCTCCTGTGCCAGGAACCAAAAATACTTTCTCCTCTCTGTGTAGCTGCACACCCTCTCCCACCAAGCCCTTGCTCAGCACTCCCCTGGATGTGCGAAATAAGTTCTGGGGAAGAGACACACTCCTGTCAGCACACTTGGAGCTCCTTGAATTACACCCAACACATGACAGAGCGCAGGTTGATTCATCTCTGAAACTCGATGAATTATAAGTTATGAGGATGAACCAAGAAAATCTCCACACCCAACTCTGAGGAACTTTGTCTGTGAACTCAGCGACAACCCAGCACTGGCACAGTGTGGCTTCTTTGCCACAAGTCCCAAAGACACCTTTATCCCAGTTGCACAATGAGGAGAACAGGGGTGAGGTGCAAGTAAAACAGCTCTCCCAGAGCCTGAAGACACTGCCAGCCTCAGCAGAACCAACTCCTCATTCAAAATTAAAGCCAGCAAAGTTCAGTAGGACTTTTCTCCTATATAATGGATGAAGCCTTTCCCTGATTACAGACTTGCTCTTCCCTGACAAACCCACAGCAATAATTGATAAATCCGGCTGCCCACTCGCACCAACTCAATTTAAAGCACACCTGAATCCCATCCCTTCTTCTCACCCAAAAGCAAATCTCTATCCATAGCAGGTTTATGCACCATTTGTGTACATCATGTCCAGAGTAAAAGAAATCTGCTTTCCTATTCAACCCACTCACTCAATTATATCATCAAAGGCCAGTCACTTATCACAGGGCAGAACTATCTTTCAGAAGGCTCTGATTTGAGCACCAAATCCGTGCTCTGATCCATGGCACTGCTGGACTGTAATCATCCACCCCCTCAAAAAACAAAAGCATATTGCTGTGAACGAAGTCAAATACTAACATTATGTTCTTTTTTCCCACTAAATGTGACAATAGAAATTTATTCTAGTGATTCTAGAATAACTGAACAGACCATGCAATGGAAATAGTCATCCTGTTCAATGCAATTTTGAGCTCATTTCACTTTGATTTTCAAATTATGTGTTTCTATCAGAACAGAGATTTCTCTTCAGCTAGAGCAAAATTCAAATTCACGTTCACAGCCTCCAACAGAAACACTTCCCTGGGTGATTTCTGAATTGGTTCCCTGCAGGAATCTTCAGGCAGCCTTCTTAGCTACTTTAGCAGGAAACAGTAAAGGTAGTATAAACACACCCAAACTTGTTGTTTATATGAAGTTCATCCTATGCAAGGAAACACGAGTTTGTTTCCAATAACACCATGAAACAAAATAAGACACCATACTTGTTTATCTTCCGCCAAGATACACATTGTCACTTTTAATACAAGTGCACTTCCAGTCATTCAGGGTTCTGGCTGTCATCCTCTGAAACAATTATAACTTTCAGTAACTTTTCTATGCCTCACTGTTAAATATTTACCAACTTACCCATCTAATTTCTAACTTTGTTTCCAGTGATAAAAAAAAATCAAGAAAAAACCCCAAACAAACAACAAAAACCCAACCTGCAGCTCTCAGGATCATTCAAAAGCGCTACAGCCGCTGAAAGGAGCACAGGATGGGAGAACTTCAATACTGACTTCGTTTTACCACTATTTTGCGAGGGAAAACCCTCGCAACAGATTACATACAGTTTGGAACTAGTACTCTCTGCAAGGAGAGGACTCAGGAAGCTTCAAGTGTCTGCTACATTGTTGCTCTTGGAAATACAGACAAGAACTGAGCTATAGGCCACGTGTAAGTAACAGATGTACACAGCCAAAGGTAAACATCGTCGTATTAGCTGTTTTGCTACTGTAGCATTTGGGAAGCGTAATACAACACAGTAATACTGCTTTGAACTCTATTTGCATTTCAGCTTATCAGGTCTGCCAGCAAAAAATCAAAGGGCACAGCCATAATAAACGAACTGCAATCCTAAAGAAGACTTCTGTTCAAATCTGCGTCAAATCCTTCCAAAAAAGGCTAGAGACCACCCCGTTTCCTAAACCATCTTCCCATTAAGTGAGAAGCTCCACTGGGAAGCACGTGGCTTGCATCACGACCAGCAGCGCTCTGGATTGTTCAGACAGAGCCGGCCGCACCCCGCGCTCTGTCCCCGGAGCGGGGCAGAGGCTGCGGGAGCAGCGCCGTCCCAGTCCCCGCACCGTCGGCCCCGCCCGAGCGTGGGAACTCGCGGCGCCCGCGGGCCGGCGCCCACCGCCGGCGGCACCGCGTGGGAGCTCCCACCGCCCGTGGGCCAGCGGCACCGCGGCCCGGCCCTTCCGCGGGCTGCCAGCTGCCTCTCCGAGGAGCCCCCCAGAATCCCCACGGAAGCCCGGCGGGTTTAAACGCGC
>VZRR01008889.1:0-34469 GCA_013398015.1 Oreocharis arfaki
ATCGGGGGGTGCGGGGCTGTACCCTCAAACCCGCAGCTTTGTGTGCGGTTGTGTTGGCTGTACCCGCAAGGCGAGTGTGTGCTTCCGGGCGTGTGAGGGGCGCGGGCCGGGCGGGCTGTGCGGGAGCCCAGGGCCGACACCGCACACATCTCAGCGCTCTTTAAAAGCGTTTCCCCATAAAACTCCATCCCGGAGCGGGGCCGCGGGGGGGAGCAGAGTCCCGGCCCCGAGTCGCGTGTGCCACGTCAGCCCCGAGGGCTCGGCAGGTCCGGGGCACCGGGAACGGTGGTTCCCGTTTACGGATGTAGATTTATGTAAAGCACGCCCGTTTATAAGGATTTCTGCGGCAGCAGGGTTTGAGGGGTCCGGCTGCCGCAGTTTAAACCACCTCTGGAGGCGTGTGGATCCTTGAGGATAAAGCCCACGTTTCACAGATAGTGCCGGTCTGGAGAGGGAGGAGTGGTGTGGGAATTGCAAAATAAGGCAAAAAGTCTCGCGGTTCTGTTGTTACTCCATATGGAATAACTCAGGGGAAAGGGGTCACAGGACACAGTTAATCCAATATTCTGAACTTCCATGGTAATTTGCTTCTTTGTGGAGCTCTGTTAAGGGAGGTGGGGTGGTTAGAGACTTGAATTGAATCTTGTATTGAATCATCATTTCTATATCATTGAATAATGGTACAGAGTGACCCTGCAGGGAAGAGCAGGACATCCTGCTGGAGGTCTGGAGATGCAGGAATGTAACAGCAGCTGTTCTGGATATGGGGAATGATCTTGTCCTGTTCCCATTTCTGTAGTGCCTTATTTTGTGATTATCAAATGGTTCAGGTTGGAAGGGACCTTAAAGCCCGTCCAGTTCCATAGGAATTTAACAACCATCAGAATTTTTTTTTCTTTTGTTTTCCTTTGCCACTGCTTGTCAGGCAACAGTACTTTTTTCTTATAATTACAAGCTATTAATTTCACTTGATGCCTGTGACTCTCACATGTTGTGAGAGTGAAAGTCATTCCTTATTCCCCTTCTGCTCTTGGGTGTCTCCCCACTGTCATCTCCAGACCAGGCTGAACAGGTGTTTCTTGTAGAAGAGTTGTTCTGTGCTTTTCATCATCTTCACGTTGATTTCTGTTTTAAAATGAAGTGGCTTTGTAGGTGCACACGAAGTGAGAGCACAGCTGGCTTCCTGCTGAGGGCCTGGGTTGGTGGTCAGTGATGGGCTGTCTGCTCTAACACTGTGATGCTGATTCTTGTGCTGTTCTGAAAAGTGCATTTCAGTAAAAGGAGCTGAAAAATGAGGTACTGAGAAATAATTTTATAGCTGTTAACTGACTTCTCTGTTCATTTTATCTCCTGACAGGCAGGTCCATGAGGTCCAGTCTTACATGGGGCGCCTGGAGACTTCAGACAAAGAGTCGGTGCACTGTAAGTAAAGAGTGAGTGAGGGAGGTTGGTTTAGTTTGCATCTTTAACCTTGAATGCCTTTTCATATTTACAGTCATTATTGGAACAAATTTAGCTCCTGAGTCATTGTGATCGGCTGCTGAGACACGTCACCAATTCAGAATGCATTGAAATTGTTTTACTGTTTGACTTCAGTTAGGTGATGTTTTGTATGAGGACAGAGCAGAAAAGACAGGACAAGAATTTACCTCATCTTCCTGTTCTAATGCTATAACTGGCAGAGAGTGCTTGCTGTGGATGCTGCTTTAATGTTGTGGTAGAATGCCAGATTTTTGGTGCTGTTAGGTTTTGGAACTCATGGTCAGGGTGTGTGTGCAGGCCTTCAGCCCAAACACATCAAAACCCCCACGCCGATGCATTCAGGGAGGTTTTTGAACACCTTGGATTAATGAGCACCTTGGTGGGGACAGAACTGCAAACTGAGAGCATCTCTGGGCTGGTCTGTTAGAAGCTCAGAAAGCTGAGAGGTGTGACTGTGCCTGCCCTGCTGTGTTGTTATTCCCTCAGCACCCACCAACTGGCAGCTTTCCCCTGAAGATGCTCAGTGCAGTTTCTGGGGAAAATGCTGTGATTTTGTGTGCAGGATCTTAAGCAGGATGATCCTGACAATTCCTGCTGCAGCAGAGTCAGAATCTGTAATTCCACCTGCTTGTGGGAAATTTGTAGAACCCTTAGTCTGAAATTGCCTCAGTAAGTTTGGACTATAACCCTGTGCTCATAAATGACTAATAATAAGATGCTCTGATATGTGTGGCAGGACTTTTTACCCCAGTGCAGAATTGGCACATGTATTTTGGACTTGTGTTTGAACCTTAATTCCTGCATGAGTCACTAATAATGGGTTCCATCAGGACCTTCTGAGGTGAAAGGACACTTCATTGACTGGATGTGTTTCTGCACAAGTTCCCTGGCTTCTCTTACCTTAAACACACTTGTGAAGCACGACTGGGCTGTAGAAAGGGCTGTGATGAATTTCCTATCAAAAAATAATGGCTTACTAATCCAGGTTGTGGTTTTTGTGGAGGTTGTACTCTTCCTGCAATGCCATACTTCCCAGGCTGCTGAATGTGGTTTCCTGGGAAGTCCTGATATGTGGAGGAGTTGGCAGGTGGTTGATGATGCTTCTTGGTGTTCTTGTGACAGCAAATCCTGCTGAGGGAGCAGGATGAGGCTGCAGGGGCAATGTGGAGGCTTGAAATCCTGATTCATGGGGCTGATGAGGAAAGAGGCTCAGCTGTATGGAAAGAGCAGGGGCTTTCCTGGCTTCCTTCTCAGAGGAGGAGGGAAAGGTGAGAGTGTCAAATTACTGAGGTAAAGAAGTGACATTTCATGATATTTATAGTTCTCAGTTACCTGATTACTTTCATCCAGTGAGGATTTGCATCTGTCAGGTTTTACATACTGCCTTGAATGCTTTTGAACATTTGCCTTCATCAGATTGGAGTTGTCTAATTCATGTCAAATCCTGTTTTTATTTTCTTGCAGTGGTGGAAAATGAGATCCAGGCAAGAATAGACAACATATTCAGCAACTTGGAACGTCTGGAAATCCTGTCCAGCAAAGAACCTCCCAACAAGCGGCAGAATGCCAAACTGTGAGTTCACTGCTTTGCTGTGATTGTGCAGGGTAGTCTTTGTAATTATTTTAATTAAACTTATTGCCTTTGCCTTTCGATTTGTGAGATACCTTTATGTTGTGCATAACTTATCTCTGTGCTCTACAGTAGCATTAAATTGAGGCAGAGGTAAAATCTCTTGCCTGCGTTTAAGCACGGGATCATGAGAATCATTAAGGTTGGAAAAGGCCTCAAAGATCATCAGGTCAGACTGGTGATGTAGCTGGATTCATGGCTCTGTTCTCAGCTGAGCAGAACATGCACTTGGATGCTCTCTCTGTCACTTGCTTTTAATGGCATTTGTGGAGGTAGAGAGTAAAATTCCTTCAGTTGGTGTTGTTCTCTCTGGGCCATTTTCCAAGCTGTTGGTGACTGAAATAAAGAGGTTTCTAAAGTGAGCAATAGTTTGGGCAGGAGGTTGGACCACAGACATCAGGACTTGCTGTTCTTGATTAATTCTGTGACTCAGTTATTAATGTTTAGTCCAAAATCCCATTGTAGATGGTAGGGGTGGATTTCATGTCACCTATATTAAAGAAAGAGGTCAGTATCTGAAACAGTCATCGATTTCTTTACAGAATCCTTAAGTGGTTTGGGTTGGAAGGGGCCTTAAAGATCAGTTCCAACTCCTGCCATGGGCAAGGACACCTTCCACTAGGCCAGGATAGTCTGGTGATCAAACATTAAACTTTATCAGTCATTTAATCAGGACCAGTGGAGTTCTGGACATGATTTGTTTCAGCCCAGTGGAGATGTCTGAGATGTCTCCTGTATTTCCCACTGACTTTTGAGCTCCTTTTAATTAACCCTCAAACTTAAGAACATGGTGCTATTTAATGAAACTGGAAAGCTTCATCTTTTATGTGAAGGAGGGGTCATAAAATAGAACCTGTACAAATCCTACCATCTTTCCAAATCCGTGTTAAATGAGGAACGGATGTGGTTATGTAACTCCTGAAGAGACAATCCATGGGATAGGATGTCCAAGATGGCTCAGGAGTTCTGCTTCACATTCTGTCATTAGCCTGGAGGCTAAACACTTGATTAAAATAAATAATCACCTGTGAAGTAATCACCTGTGTGGTAGAAAAATGAGACAGGGAAGCTGTAAGTGTGGAATTTTGGCCTAGCATTGGATGTCCTGTGTTTTCTAGAGAAGCAGAACCCATTGTTCCTTGTTACTCGTCGCTGCTGATTTACGATGCTCCTTTGCTTGTACAAAAACCACCAGAAAAGGAGAGTGTTTTTATGTTGCTGGTCCTTTGCAGGCGAGTTGACCAGCTGAAATACGATGTGCAGCACCTGCAGACAGCCCTGAGGAACTTCCAGCACCGCCGGTACCAGCGGGAGCAGCAGGAGCGGCAGCGGGAGGAGCTGCTGGCCCGCACCTTCACCACCAACGTAAATATCTGTGCTTGGGCTCTCTGTGCTCCAGCAGCTCAAATCCATCAGGGGGTGTCAGGCAGGACGTGAACAGGACTGTTGGAAGCTGCTGTGAGCATGAGTAAAGATAGAGAAGAATCAAAATATGTGGGGATAAAGTACAGCTCTCGTGAGGAAAAGCTGGGCTCTTAAGGCAGCAGGAAAAGGCTCCAGAAGCTGCTGCTCCTGTTTTATCCAGTGAAGTTCCACCTGGATTTACATAGCAGTTGTAAAAGGGTCAGTGAGGTAGGTACCAAAGTGTACATTTAACTTGGATTTGTGTCTAATGTCTGCCAGATCCTGAGAGGTGAGAAAAGCCTGACTTTACACACCCCACTGGCAGCAGGTGTCAGCAAACGTCAGTGTAGCCAAACACAAACCACACAGCTGGGGTGAAGCCCTTGCTTTTTGCCTAGAAATGAGTCAAAAGTTTCTAATAACATGAATGTGTTCCACCTGTTCTTGTTAATTCTTAGTTCCTCCATTGGGAAGTCCCTCCAGTGCAAATTCTTGGAGGAATTTTGCTCCAAATGAAGCAGCTTTGCTTTCAGATTTTACTTTTCTGCAACTGAAACGTTAGTCTTGTTTTTTGTTTGTTTGTTTGGGGTTTTTTGATACTATTTTAATTTTTTTTTCTAATTTCCCTTTTATCTCCCTTCTTTGTTAAAGGCATCTCACCTAACATTCATTATCTGTGTTTTCACTGTCAGGGCAAGAAAGAAAGAATGTGAGCAATCCTAATTAATTGAGATTTGGGCAGTTGGATGCATTTCTCAAAGCCTGTCATAAAGTCTGGTACAGTATTGGCTATTTCAAAATTATAAACAAGGCTTGTAAGAAACACTGCAATTTTTTGTTTTTAAACACTGTGGTGTTTCCCTGCAAGTAGGGACAGGTTTTCTTACAGGAAAATTTGCTGTTCAGAAACAAAATAAGTGGAACAAGATTTACAGAGCAGTAGCAGGCTTACAGATGCAAAATATAGAGCAAATGGGTTATTTTCTCCTTCAGACGTTGAAAGGTATCACAGATAAAAAAAGACACGATTATTTTGTATTTCTTTTTAGCTTGCTACAAAAATGTGCCTTTAAAATGATCTTTGAATAGGAAAGTGATGATTTATTTGTCAGTTATCAGCCTCTCTTGGTTACAGATTTACACAGTCCCTATCCATTTACTCCCCTGTTCTGTCAGACATGTCAGCCTCACTCAGAGTGTGTGAGTAAATCAGTGGAACATCCAGAACAGCTTTTGGAAGCTGTAGCAGTGTTCTGAAAAGTGTGCTTAATTCAGAGATAGAAATGGTCTTTATCTTTAGAGCCTTTCCTTGTGCCTGGAGAAAATCACAAGCAGCAAAACAGCTCTGGTGCCATCTCATCTCCTTGGGAGGGGGGTCACAAACCTACTTCTCTGTTTTTATTGCTGCCTTATAGTGGATAAAAAAACCTTTGTACAGAAATGAAATCTGCTGGTTTGGAGGTTATTAAATATCTGGAATAAGAGCCATTCACATGGAAGTCCAAGTGCTTCTGCTCAGAGACTCGTGTGAGCCTTGGCGCTGTGTTCACAGTGGGCCAGGTTTGTGTGTTCTGTCACAGCCTCTTCATCCAAGGCCTCTGAGAGCTCTGTCCCTGATTCTTCCTTCCTCCACAGTGAGCAGAGCCCCTGCCCAGGCAGGGCAACACCAGACCCTGGGTCCTACATGGCATTTTCAGATTAACATTCGGGGTTTTTACCACAGAGTCTGTGCAGAGCACATTGTGCTGTATCTGTGTGTCACCTGCAGCTGGAGCACATGGAGGGTGTTCACCATCTCTGACTGAGTTCTGCCTTTGGGTGGTTCTTGTTCTGAGTACCTGGAGCAGGTGATCAGTGTTCCCAACACTTCCCCCTTACCAGTGTTCCATTCCTGCTCTAAACCACGTGGGAGCAGTGAGCCATTTCCTTGCCCCTCTGGATGGAGTGGTGTCCAGAGAGCAGTGACCTGGAGGCCTTTGGCAGACAGGGGTGATCCCATCCCTGCCCTCTTGTGCAGTCCAGATTAGAGTTTTACCCTGTTATTTCCACTTCAAGATTCCTAGTTCCTAGCTGAGTGAATGCATCTTTCCTGGAAAAACTTGAAAAAAATTAATTTTCAATGATTTTTTTTTTAAATAAGGCCCTGGGTGATGAATGAGCCAGAGCTCAGGGAACCAGGCCCATGTCTGTTTGCCCTCACTGCCAGAAATTTGCATTATTTTGTAGATGTTTAGAATGTCATCTCCAGCATTTTGTTTTTCACACCTTTTGTTGCTCAGAAATGTGGAGTGAAATCTTCCACAAGTCGTTCACTTGCAGTGATCAATGACTAAGCACCTTCTTGGTGTTTAACACCTTGTTAAACACCTTCTGTTAGCTTTGATGTTGTCTTCCAGTACCCTTTCCTCCTGAGATGATAAAAGTTCTCTGCTTTTGTTCTTTTCATCCTTGAGATCTCATTGCAGTTGAGCAGCTGCTCAGCTTTGCCTTTTGGCTTCCTCCCTCTCTTCTCTAAACCACTCTTTTCACTCAAAGATCAATGTTATATTAAAAATCATTATGAAAAAGAAAAGTTTAAGCACAGTCCTCCAAGTCGTGTCGGGTTTTTGCAGTGTCTGCTGGTGCATGTTGTGTTTGTGAGTGAGCAGGTAACCGAGTCCCTGCTTTCCCCACAGGACTCTGACACCACCATCCCGATCGACGAAACCTTGCAGTTTAATGAATCCCTGCAGAGTGCCCACCGAGGCATGGATGAGCTTATTGGCAGTGGCACCAACATCCTGCAGGGCCTGAGGGACCAGAGAGTCACATTAAAGGTGGGGGCATCATTTTTTACCAGAAGGACCCCACGTTTTTCTGTGTTGATGCTGATCAGGCTAAGTAAAACCAATATATGTGTTGTTTCAGTACATTGCTCTGAGCTGAGGATGCTGGAAAGGCCCAAAATTCATTTAAATGACCTGAAATCTTTACATTTTGTCATCCTGTTGGTAGTGCCTTTAAGATCTCTTGGGGCTGGCTGGCCTTTACCTGCAGGGCAGCATCTGGAGTGGTGAATGTTATGTTTTTATTCCATTATGTTTGTTTTTCTTTGGTTGATTGTTGGTTTTTTTTGTTCAGGTTCAGGAGGGGCAGTAACTGGCTGGCAGGGAGATGTTGGTTCAGATGAACATCCCTCAGAGCAGCCACAAAGTTGGTGCAGAGCACTTGTGGTTAAGATTAGTAATAAAGATAATGCACCTCAACAGTCCCTCCTTCCCTTGCTGATAACAGCTGCATTGCTGCATGTCTCTTCATGGCAAATATTTGTCTTTTATTTTACAGACTGCTCAAAGCGTTGTTAAATTTTGAGTGAAAAGGTCAAGGATACAAAAAACTTTTAAATAAGAAGTGTGTGGGGAGAAACTGGGCTTCTGAAAAGTGTAGGGAAATGCCTGCCTGTTGTGTTCATCTTCTGATGGGGATAACCACTGTTGTCAGTTTTGTGACACTGCTTTGTTTTGGGATGTATTTACCAGATTTAGGCATTTTTAATGACATAAATCCCGGATTTGGTCAGGTCTGTCACACCTGCAGCTCCGTGGGGTGGCAGGCAGTGCAAGCCTGGTCTGCACTCCAGCTGGCACACAGGGAGCTGAGCTGTTGCTGCCCTGGTCCCAGGGTTCCAGGCTGCCTGGTGTTCCCTGTGCCCTGGACTGGACCAGCACAGGGTCCAAAGCAAGGCTGCAGCTCCTTTTCTGCTCCCCAGTCTGGTGACCAGGCCCTGCACCCTCAGATGTTACACGGAGACTTCAGAGCAGAGTTTAAAGCCGAGCTCTTTCCAAGATGAGGTTTAGCTTCTTGGTTCAGGTCACTTTCTCACTGACCTGGTGAATATGGATTTGTTTTAAGACAAGGTCCATTAGCAGAAAAACTTTGAGGAAACTCAGTGGGCAGTTCAGTGCTCATTGCAGAGGAATGGTGTTGCTGAGCAGTCTGGCCACAGGGCTGGTGGGGACAGAGAGGGGTTCTGCTGCCAGCTCATGAGGAAAAGGCTGGAAGGATTCATTGCTAGTGCTGGGAGAGGACTGGGGTTTGTGAATGCTTTTTGGAAAGAGCACCTTCCTTGAAGTTCCTGCATCCCTGAGAGGAGTGTAGACAGTGTTGAGCACTGGGTTTCTTTGGTGGCCCATCACATTGGCCTGGGGCATCCAGCCAGCAGTGTTCCTGTGCTGCACACAGGGAATTGGAGTTGATTCTCCAAGCTGGGAAGTCACTGATCCAAGGTAATCGCTGATGAGGGACTGGATGAAGCACATGGATTCTGGAGGGCCCCAGAGAAGGAGGTGCATCCCATCCCAGGTCAGGAGAGCTCACCCACAGCTGGCCAGTGCCACAGAGGAGCCCTGGCAGGACCTGGTGCCCTGCAGAGATAAGGAAATGCTGTTTCTTGTAGCAGCACCAGTCCTGTGTGGCTGCTTTTGCTGGCTGGCAGTGACTGCCTGGTTCCTGCAGGATCTCCCTGGGCCTCCTGACTCTCTTCCAGCCTTTGCCAGGCACGTGAGCTCTGGGCCAGCCCTGCAGCAGGGGATTTCTGGGTGTCTGCCCATGGCTGCTCATACACAGTCTGTGCTTTTGTGGCCATCGTGTTCCTGGGTGTTCAGGGGGATGTTGCTTCTCCCTCGCACGTGAGGAAATGTCTGTTCATGTTCCTTTTCCCCTTACTCAGTTTTTCTTACACTGAGAACATCTGGCAGAAGCAGCTGGTGTAGAGACAGCTCACAAAGAGAAATGGGTTAATGTGGATTCATGGAATATCCCGTGTTGGAAGGGCCTCCCAAGGATCATGGAGTCCAGCTCCTGGCCCCGCACAGACACCCAACAACCCCTCCTTGGGAGCCCAAACGCTCCTGGAGCTCTGGCAGCCTCGGGGCCGTGCCCATTCCCTGGGGAGCCTGGGCAGTGCCCAGCACCCTCTGGGGGAAGAACCTTTCCTGATCTCCATCCCAAACCCCCCTGACACAGCTCCAGCCGTTCCCTGGTCCTGTCCCTGTCACAGAGCAGAGATCGGAGCTGCCCCTCGGGAGGAGCTGCAGCTCCCACTGAGCTTGGCCCTCAGCCTCCTCTGCTCCAGCTGAATGAGTGACCTCAGCTGCTCCTCCTCCAGACCCTTCCCCACCCTCATGTCCCTCCTTTGCACACTAATGGCTTTCTTCTCTTACCTCTGTGGTGTGAGTGAGTATTCCCAGATTGTCACTTTAACTGATCAGGTTGTACAATTTCACTGTTCCAGGACCACAAGAATTGAAGACTTTTCCCTTTCTATTGTTTGCTTTCATTTTAAAGCTTCATATTTGGTTTCTGTTCTCCCAGCAAGGTTTGGTTTTGTTCTGAAGCACTGTGAAAGGATTCTGCAGAGACAGGAAGGTGCTGAGCCTGAGAAGAGTCTGCAGGGGGTTAATAGGAGATGTGGAAAACGAAGAGAACGGATTATGTGGGACTAGCAGAGGCACAGCCTGACTTCAGTGAAGGGCCTGAACTGCCTTGAACACAAGACACTGATGATGTAGTTTGGCATTTCAAATCTGTGTTTTATGGACTGAGACACTTTTGCATGGGGGTCTAATATAGTTCATCTAAATTCTGTCCTTGGAGAGCCTTCCTGATCTTGAGTCAGTTTTATACTCAAAACAGTTCCCAATTTTCACATTTTTTCTCTTCTGGCACCAAAGATAATGTGGACTGAGGAAGAGAGGCTGAAGTTTTTATTTCAAAGTGAAAGTCTGGAGCACTGTGATGGGAATCTGTGCTGTTGACCCGGCTCAGATGAACGCAGTGTTACAGCACCCTGCAGTGGGGTGTTCTGTCAGGGACAGCCCAGATGTCACCTTGAGGGACTGTCCACTACCCCTGGTGTGGCAGGGCCCCTCCTGGCAGTTGCACACGTGGCTGTGAGGGGGTCCTGGCCGGTGTGTGGCTCGGTGCTCTGCCTGCCCACAGGTGGGTCACTGTGTCCAGCTTTCCTGGAAGGGTCCTTCTCACCTCCTGTGCCATCGGGACTCTGCAGCCCTGAGTCCTCTCCCTTCTCCCCACTCAGGACAACATCCCACCCTGACCTGTGCCTGGAGCACATATCTGTGCCTGTATTTCATACTGTTTCATCCAACCACTGCCCTGAAATAAAGCAGGAGGATTTCTGTTGTGTCCCTGCTGCTGACGTAATGGTGGGATCCATATTCCTAATGGTTCCAAGTGTCCTTCCTGGAGCACCCTCTGCTTTTCTGTGGAAAGATTTCAGGAAATGGCATTAATTACATATTTATCTGCCTTTTTTCTGCCATTTACCTTGCAAGTGTCTGGACCTTCTCAGTCTCTGTTGGTATGAACTGTACTTCAGCAAGGGGAGCTCTGCACAAAACCTTGCCTGGTCAGAGCTCTTTTTAGACTGTGACTGGAACAGGACCAGGAAAACCCTTACTCCTCCTTAGGGAGTGCATTTTTCTGAGACACTTTTTATCTTGTCTCTGTCCAGACAGATTGCTTTGTGTCCTTAACCACATTCCTGTTCATGTGTATGAATTACTAAGTCCGAACATCCAGTTGTTTCCAGGGTCCTGTGGCCACCTCCTGTGGAATGGCTGAGAGAAATTCCATGGATTAGAATCCATCACTCACCACCCATGATGAAATACACTAGGACTGTGGAATAGGAAGGCTCAGAGGGTAATTGTGAGGGTAATTGTGTCTTTGCTGTGCTGTTGTCCTCAGGGCACTCAAAAGAAGATCCTGGACGTTGCCAACATGCTGGGCCTGTCCAACACGGTGATGCGGCTGATCGAGAAACGCGCCTTCCAGGACAAGTTCCTCATGCTGGGGGGGATGGCCGTGACCTGCCTCATCATGTTCCTCGTCGTGCAGTACCTGACATGAGCTGCTGAACTCCCACAAGAGGACTGTCTCCAGGACTGACTTTCCTCTGGGTGCTGCTTTGGATGAGCCCTTCCCATGGACTTGAGAGTTTACAAATCCCGCTCGGACAGTGTCGCATGGGGAGCACGTCGGGGAATGGATGTGTCTGGGGACGCTGTGCTTGAGAATGGCCCTGTGAAAATAACCCCTGGCCTTTACTGCTCTCACCTCAAGCCTGCAGGTTTAACGGTCTGGTTAACAGGAAGCAGAAGTGAACATTGTGCCCAGCTGCAGCAAGGCAGGAATGTCCCTTTGGGCACACAGGCATGGGAGGATGCAAAGGCACAGCATAGGATGCAGTGAGTCTTTCCTGTGCTGGCCAGCAAAGACCTGACCCCTGCACTTTGCAGTGCAGGAATGGCACAGAGAATTTCACAGTGTTCATGGGCCTGAGTTCAGCCTGTGGGACTGAGTGTGCAGAAAGAGTTGGGAAGTGAAGGGCTCCCATCTGTGGTTCCATTTGCTTGGAGGAGGAGGATGTGTGGGGAAGAGTCTTAGGGCACGGTTATAACCTCAGTTAACTTCACACACAGAATGAACCAGCACAGATCTCTCTGGTTTAGGCTGAAATGCTCCTCTGCTCATCTGAGGGATGTTCTGGTACCTCTCTCTGCCCTGCTGCTTCCCGGGGGATGCTGAGTGCTGTGCTCCCTCCTGCTTCCACTGGGATGCACGTCAGGCCTGTGGCATCTCCCTGGGCCTCCTGCCAAGTCCAGCCTCCAAAACTGACATTTCTAATGCTGGAGCACAGAGGATGGGTTAGTTGTGTTCATTTCCTGAGCTGCTGGTTGGGTTTGGGGCTCTGGAGCTGGAACTTCTGCTTGGATGGAGCAGGTGAGTCCCCCTGTACTCCTTGAAGGTGTGGGATTGTTCACAGCTGGAATAGGTTCTTCGCACCAGAGGAATGGTGGGATCAGCACAACAGGCCTGGCACTGAAAATCAGCTTGGGCAGGAGAGCTTCCTCGAGTTAGTGCCTTGGGATGGTGACGTCCCCATCCTTGGGAAGGCTGTTCCCTGAGGTACCCTTTGCACCTGTGGAGTTACTGTGAAAGTCACTCAGACGTGTCACCTCCCGGGGTGGTGCTGGCTGGGACTCGTCTCCTTGGGCTCCTTCCCTGTCTCAGTGAAACACTGGAGCTGTGAGATCCTCGTCTCAATCCGGCACTGCTTTCCCTGCAGCCTGGGGGTGTCTGGTAGCGGGGCCATCCTGGGATTTTGGGCATCATCCATTTCTATCACCCTACAAATCCGTTCCCATCCCGATGTGTGGTAAATCTGGAGCATTCCCTGATGTCTGACAGTGGCACAGATGTGTCATATCCAGATGATGTGGCCTCGTGCTGGCAACTCCTTCCTTGTTTTCTGTCTGGAATGGTTGTGGGTCTCTGGATTAGTAACTAATTACAAGTTCTACATTCTGTCCTCACTGCACTGAGCTTTGCTTTCATTATGTGACTTGTTGCAAACTGGGAGAAAGGGTTTTAATAACTGAAAAAATTTTAGAAAGAATTTTAGGGAATGTGGGAAATGAGACAGGGCCATGCTGGTGACCAGAGCTGGGGTGGGGCCAAGCCAGACACCCAGAGTGACCAGTGACCCCTGTCCATGAGCTTCTCAATGTGTTTGATACTTCTGAAGTGTTTCCTGCTCTTGGAGTTCCCCATTTGTCCAGGTTTCCCAAGGAAATACTGTAGCAGAGCAAGCATGGAACTGGTTTTCTTTTGAGCCCAAGGGAGTAAGGAATTAAAAGGAAAAGAGGGGATCTGCAGTGATGGAGCATCTGTCTTGCTGTGTCTGTAATAGAAATCATAAATCCAAATTTGCCTGAAATTTATTTTGGATATGAAATCTGATGGATTCAGCCCTTGAGAGGGCAGCTGAGCACTTGCAAGGGGTCCCTGGCAAGTCTCAGTTCTGATGAACTGCTCCAATTCCACTTGATTTTACAGTGTTGGGGTTTGGAGTTTAAGGCTGTCGTTAAAGTTTCTGTAGTTGTGAGCTGGTGTAGCAGGGTTTGCCTTACACCAAGGTGGGACTGTGGCCAATCCCTTTCCCTTGGGCTGTGGTAGGAGCCATAACATACTTGGAACTGGATTTTTTTGTTTGTTTCTGAGCCTAGCTTGGCATTTTAATAGATGTTTTCCTGTTGATTTATTTTGCCTTCTGGAGCCTCCTTGTCCCTGCACAGGCTGATTTCCCCTTGGTGAGCCAAGTGTCCCTGCTACCCATGGCATGCAGAGGTGACACGTGGGGCGTGAAGGAACCACCTGGGGAACTGGATTTGGGGACGTGTGACATCAAACATGTTTGTAGTGCCTGTAAAGTCCAAAGAGATTTCCAAGGGCATCTGTGCTCGCCCGTGGTTTGTGTGAAACCCCAAAAGCCTCCATTGCCGTGGGACAGGGCAAGGACACGAGTGGTTCCTTGCAGCCCCACATCTCCCCTTTGGATGCAGTGGGAAATGAGAGGGAGCCCTGGTGGGGTTGTGGTCCCTGCCAGAGGAAATGAACTGGAGCCCTGGAGGCTTTGCTGCTGTAGCTCGGTGGTGTTTCCTTCCTCACTGAACACCTCACTTCTGCTTCCAAACTGTGGCACGAGTTCCAGCTCTGGGATGAGCTGCTCTCTCAGGAGGGGACTCAGTGGGAATTCACTTGCCCCTGGAATAAAACTTTTTACCAGTATTTTATACATAAAGGAGCAAGGATGGGATGTGATTCATGTGATGTTCTGTGAATAAAGATTTTTCTAAACCAAAATTGAGGGTTTTTTACCTTTACCAACATGTTGGGGCCAAAATAAACAAGCAGGACCAGTTCCAGGATTGATCCTGGTTCAGTGTGGATGGAGAAGGGGTCTGCAGGGGAGGGGGCCACGGGGGTGCTGTGGGGGGCTCCCATTTGGGTCACAGTAGGAAATGGGTCCCCCTGCACTGGGGTTGGAAGGAGCGGGAGCCTGTGCTGGATGTGCTGGACCTCACTGGTCAGACTGGTGGGATGTGACAGGATGGGACAGCCCCAGAGCTGGTGGGGGCTGGAAATGGGGCTGGAAATGGGTGGGTGATGGAAAGGGAGTGGGCAGGAGCTGGGGGCACCTCCAGGCCCTTGCTGTGCTCTGCCTACCCCCCTTAGGCCCTGGAATGGGCCAGACCTTCCTCTCCCTCTCTACCTGCCAGTGATGCAGGTGAAAGGGTTCTAATTAAGAGCAGTGAAGGAAGAGCTTGGAGGGCAAAATGTGGCTGTTGATAAAGAGATTGTGGATTTAAAATGTGAGATCAAGGGATTGGATTATCTTCCTCTTGTTCTTACGTTCTGTTTTGAAGTAATTCCAGTCCCCAGAGCTACAAAACACTGATTAAACCAGGAAATACCCAGCAAAGAATGCAGAAAGTTGTCAGTGCTGAACGTACAAACTTGAGGCAGAGGTGGGACCAGCCTGTGGCAGTGCTGGGATGGGGCTGCACCAGTGCCTGTCCAGGGTGGGCCCCCGAGGGGCTTTGATACTGTGAGCAGATGGGACTGATGCTTCAGGAGCATGTTTGAGTGTGACTGAGCATGTGGAAGAAATCCAGGAAAGGTTTTATGTCCTGGTTTCACCTGGGACTGAGTTAATTTTCTCCCCAGTAGCTGGTCCCGGGCTGTGTTTGGGATTCAGTATGGGAATGATGTTGATAACACACGGATGGTTTGTGTTTACTTCAAATCAAGGACGTTTCAGTTTCCCAGGCTCTGCCAGGGAGCAGAGGCTCAAGAAGCTGGGAGGGAGCAGGGCCAGGACAGGTGACCCAGAGTGGCCAAAGGAATATTCCACACCACAAAGTCATTCCAAGTATATAGACCGGGGGGGGGATGGGCTGGGAGGGGTCAGAGGGTGGTGAACAACTGTACTGGCCCACACTTGGCTGTCTTGGGTTTTATGTCTCCCCCTCTCTCATTATTTTTTATTCTTACTAATTATATCTAACTTTGTTTCAATTATTAAACTGTTCTTATCTCAACCCACAAGTTTTATTTTCCCCCCCCTGATTCCCCCATCTCCCTGCCTGGGGCGCAGTGGTCTGTGATGTTTAGTTGCTGGCTGGGGTTAAGTCTGAGAGGGAAAAGTTTTTAAACAAAGAGACTAAACCAGTCAGTATTTGAGCACTTAAAACCAGTGTAAAGGGGGCAAGGTACGTGCAGAATAGAGGGGGAGATAATGAGTGATAAGGGATGATGATTGGGTGGGACAGAATTGATTTAGAAGGAAGACAGTGGAGATGAGTACCAGAGAATGTTTGTACTTGGCCAGGAACCAAAGCCTGCTCTGTGCGTGTCTCTCCCTGTTCACTCTTCCTCAGGTTGACCCTGGAATGTCCGAGCACAAGGGGCTGTGTTAAAAATCCACCTCCTTTAGTGCAACATGGTTACACTGCCCAGGGCTGGAGGTCTCGGCTGGAGGAGGAAGATGTCTCTTCCTGGGCCATCACAGGTGAAGGTGGTGTGGTTTCCCAGCCCCGTGTAAAGGGAAAGCTCTGTCAGCTCCCTGCTCCTGCCTCACTTTCTCTCCCCAAGGCCTGCGGGTGGTGGAGCCCTTCTCTCCCTGCATTAGTCCTGGGGGATTTCTGGCAGGGAGTTTCCCTCTTCTCCCCCCGGCATCATTCAGCTCCTGTTCCACTGCTCTTGGATATCTTTGTGCCTTGGCTTAGGGAGGAGAAGGGCCAAGAGAAAGGAAGAGGAAAAGGGAAATAAGGGATCAAAGTCATATCAATGTTCTGGAAAGGGCCAGGAGAAAATAAAGCCCAGCAGAACTGGAAATGATACTGGAGTTGCAAAATATAGGGCAGGAGTATTGCCAGGAGTATTGGTTGTGCTGGACACGGCAACAGGGAGCTGCTGCCCTGGGCCATTATGGGATGCATATTGGGTGTGCAGGGATGGGCTCAGGAAAGCCAAGGCACAGATGGAACGGGGCTTGGCAAGGGACAGGTCAGAACACAAGGGCCAAGGAGAGCGTACCCTCCTGATGGAACAGAAGGGAGAAATGGTGGCAATGGATAGTGAGCTGGGGGTGTCCAGCCTGGAGCAGAGAAGGCTCTCAAGAGACCTTAGAGCCCCTTCCAGCACCTAAAGGGGGCTTATAAAAAAAGAGAGGGACATCTTACACAGGCAGTGATAGGACAAAGGGCACAGTTTTTAACTAAAAGAGGGGAGATTTAGATTAAGTATCAGGAAGGAATTGTTCCCTGTGAGGTGGGGAGGCCCTGGCACAGGGTGCCCAGAGCAGCTGTGGCTGCCCCTGGATCCCTGGCAGTGCCCAAGGCCAGGCTGGACAGGGCTTGGAGCAGCCTGGGACACTGGAAGGTGTCCTTGCCCATGGCAGGGGTGGTGCTGGATGGGCTTTTGCAGGAGGAGCAGCAAAGCCTGTGATTTTGACTCCACATCCCATCAGCTTCCAGCAAGGACATCCAGCCTCCAGGGAATGGGGTGAAGGCTCTGGCACTGCACAACCTGCCCAGCACAAAATACTGAGGATTTAACACAGCAATTGTCACACCAACATCCTCACTCTGTCACCAGGATGGAGATGCCCTGTGGCACACTTTAAAAAATATTCTGTGTCCTGTGGTAAATACAAAACAAGCAGAGGGAGCCGAGAGCCCAGTGACAGCCAACACTGGGATTGGAAACATTCCCAGTGCTGGGGAGGGTCCCCCTGCCAGCCTGCTCCCCCAGCATTCCCAAAGCACTGCAGGAGGAGCAGCAGAGCCACGGCCCCCCTGACCTTCACAGGAGGTGGCACGTGCAGGATGTGAGGACGTTGAGGACCTTGCCCAGAAGGATCTGGGATTTCAGACCTCAGTCACAGGTGGGCTGCACCCACCCTACAAGACAAACCCTTCTCATGAACCCTACCCCTCAGTTCTTGTGGCCTGGGGGTGTTTGAAGTCACAACCACAACTTTCCAAGCCTGGTCCCTTCCCAAAGGCTGGGCTACTGGATTCACCCCAGACTGGGGAAATGATGTGTGTTTAATAACCTGGAGGAGCTCTCCTCCTCCACACTGCAGACACGTGTGAGCCCCAGCGAGGAGCAGCTTTCACCCACTGCCAATTAAAGGAGCTCAGGCTAATGGAGGCCAATTATGGCATTTACCTGTAAAACTGTAGTGCTCTGACCCACAAATCCTACAAATGAGCTACTGCTGTCAAACCAGAAACAATCACAGGTGGTGTTTGGCACCACTTTCATTCCTTCATTTCCATAAATGAAGGTGGAAAGGAGAACTTCCCATGTCAGCACTTACTGACTCCCAAGAAAAGCAGTTGCAGGTCATTTACAACATTTTTATTCTAAACTGCCAACAAGAACCTTGACATCGATTGAATTTTAAAAGAATCCTAATTTTGCACATTCCAGTCAACATGTATTATTTTCTAGTGGTAGTATACAGATGGTGGAAATCCAGTTTTTAGAGGAAAATATGAAGGCATTAATCTCTTTCTAGAGCACCATGTCTGGCTTCTTAATTCTTTATGGTTGTATACTTAGATCCCATTTTGTACTTTGCATGTTTAGAAATATGCTTGATCTGAACATTTTCAGTCCTAAACATATTTATACTGATTTAAACCATTCCTACTCCCTTCCTCCCCTCCCCCAATACAGAACAGGTACCTGAGAGCTCTCAAACATGTTTTAAGCATCAGAAAACTGCAAAACTCTAATGGAAACTGGACAAGCACCTCAGTGTCCTCTGGAAACTTCCCCTGTTTGGGGTTGTGTGTGATTACAGAGGATTCTCTGTTAAGGTCTGCCTGGGGAAGCCCCTCACACACAGGATACAAAGGTAAAGGCCTAAGGTGACAAAGGCAAGGCTGAAGGTGTGAAGCTGCAAAAGTTAAGGTCAGAATGCTCTCAAGGCAGTCTCTGTAAATGACAACACAGTTTAAAACCCAACCTGAACATTCTCCACACCCTGAGTAGACAAACTCAGTGTCCACTCAGACTCCAACAAGATAAAAACAAAAACTGCATGCACAGAAAAAAATACTTATTAGTTTGGCTGCTCCAGATGATTTTAACCTCAGCCTCTTGACAGCCTGGAGAACCTCTGAGCACTTTGTGCTCTCCAGGCTGTAAACAGGCCCTCAGACCCTGGAGCCTCAGTTGCAGGGAGTTTGCTGCAGCTCCCCAGCAAACAGCCAAAACTTCTCCCAAATGTCCAGCAGAAGTTCCATAATCCCTCCAGGCTTCCTGAGAACAGCAAGATGCTTAAAGCATAGGGTAGAAATTCCTGGAAGTTACTGCTGGGTGGTTCCTGACTTCCACTGAAATGGGATTTTAACAATTTCTGCTGTGCCAGGCCTGAATTGTCCCAAATCTGCCATTCCTGCAGGACATTCCCCCTCCCATTCCTGCATCTGCTGTTCAGTTAGCACTGACCACGAGCACCCAGCTCCCACGGGACTCCTCCACGTGCACACACTCGTTTTAAAGCATCAAGCCAAGGGACAAGATTCTGGGGGGTGTTTTCAGCCCCTCAAACTGTTCTGTTTCCCACTATCACTTCTCTAATTAGGAACCTAATCAGACCCTACCTTCCCTGCTTAAAATCACTCCCTCAGTCCCCACTCCTCAAAATCCTTCTGATGGGTCTCCTGCTGTTTCCCAGTCTCTGGAGCACACAGAACAGCCTCACGATCCATCACCTGCCATTTGACAAGTGAAACAATATGAGACTTGCCAATTCTTATGTTTTTCCTGTTCACAGGGAGTTACCAGGATCCAGGGCTGGGCAGGGAAGGTTTCCGAGTCTGTGTAAATTTATCAGTCTATTTTTTCAAGAGCAGTAACAAAATTCACCAAGTAAAGTTGAAGGTAACTTCTAAAACAAGTGTTTGAGGGAAACATCTGGCAACCAAGGACAGTTCCACATATTCAAATGTTGCAAGAAACACATTACGCAACAAAAGTCAAGCATAGAGAGTCCTCCCATCAGGTCCAGAGCATGTCTGTCATCTGCAGGAGCTCTCCTGTCCAAGACAGGGAGACACTTACTGCTGGGGCAAAACCAAGCTCCAGGGGGAGGAACTGACACTCCGAATTCTGAAAAGGACAAGATACAATTTTTTGCGTGAGATGGACAAAGATACAACAACTTCCCCCACTCTGCCAGGGGACAGTGGCCTCTGCAGAGGCAGCACTTGTCCCCTTGGCAACAAGGCTTGTCTACAACTGACATTTCAGTTTGGTCTGGCAGATTCAGCCCAACACTGTGGCAGTTGCACAGTCCCTGTCTGTGCAGGAGCTGTGTCTGCAGTGCCCTGAGAGCACCACGTTTAGCTGCTCCCAGTGGCAATCAGGACAATCATTCCCCAAAGCATCTTCAAGCTGTTGCTTTGCTGCTAAAGGCAAACAATAGTCTTTGGTTTCAGCATTAGACACTTCCCCATGGGGAGCTCCTTCCCTCCCTCCCCCAGATGGAATTTGATAGCTTCTGCCCCCAGTGGTGCTGGTTTAAGGAGCCCATTTCAGCCCAGCTCTGACTTAGCTGGGCCTGACAGTGAACAGAGCATAAAGCAAAGAAACAATTTGGTTTAAGTCAGGGGGAGGGTGGGGGGTGAAAGGGGATAATGGGGATGCTGTGGAAGGGCCTGGTTAGCGAGACCAAGCCAACGTGGCCAGGATGCAGCTCTGCCTAACCTGGGCCACAGGAAGGGAGAGAGGAAAGAACAGAAGATGCTTCAAAGGAAGGACACAGAGGATGATCCGAGCAGCAGATTCCCTCAGAAACTGCTCTCAAGAGGCAGGTGTTCAATACAACCCCTCCTGTCCATGCAGTGGGAGCCACAAAGTGCTGCTACAGCCAGAGGTTTCAGGAGCTGTCCCCAGCTCTGGACTGACAGTGCCAAAGCCCCATGCTCAGTACTCACAGTCCTGCAGGCACGGTGTACGGGAGGGTCTCGGGGGCCCGCATCCGTGAGGGCAAGGAGTTGTTCTGGTCACTGATGGTGCTGGAATTAAGTGACTTTGGTTACTTCTGGCAAATGCACTGGCTCACATTCATGCATTTTACTGCAGCAGGGCCCTGGGGGATGGTGCTGTGCCACCATGGCAATGGTGCTGAGGAGAGCTGGATGTGCTCTGAACACTAAAAGATCTTCTAAAGAGTCTTACAGGTGGAACTAGGCAGTGCTGCTGTCAGCCCCTATGGAAGAGCTCACACAAAACTCGGAGCTGCCATAGGCAGGAGTGTTGCTGAACCTTAAATGAATCTGTTAGATAAACCTTGAAACACCTTGAGCAGCTCTGGTGGTGCCACCACATCCTGTAGCCAGCCCACAGTCAGTGAAACCAGCCAGGGCAGCCCCTTCCAGTTCACAGCTGGGCACTGAGCTCCTCGCTCCCCCTGCCCCAAACTGTGACCACACTCTGGAAAGGGCACCAGGGGAGGATTCTGCTGACACAAGGCCCAACTCCAACACATCTGCCAGGCCCCAGGAGCTCACAAGGGATCTCACAAGAACTCACAGGGACCACAAGGTGTGACCACCTTTCTCCCCTGCACATTGTCCAGACATCCATCAGTCCCTGAACACTTCCTGCCCACAGTTCCTGGGCTGTGGGCAGGAAGAGCAGCCTGCCACAGGCACACAGGAACAGTATCTGTGCTCCTGAGGGTTTCCTTCTCTCATCCAGGCCATATGAGGAAGCAGGTCACACTGAAACAGCAACATCTCTCCTCCCAGGGTTGTACAGCAGCAAAGGCAGCTCCTGTCCAGCCATCGAGGTGAGAATGGGAGAAGGCTGCAATATTCCTTTAAACAAACTCTGGTGTAAAGAATCAAATGTGCATTCCCTACCTGTTTATGGCAGAGTTGATCACACCCCACACAAAAGTAGACTCAGATCCCTCCAGCAGCTCTGTGAAAGAAAGCAGAAGTTGTGGCTCAGAAGTAAGAAACCTCAGAAACCATCATCAGATCAGTGGCTTAAATGGCTTTCCACTGCCAGAGGGCAGGCTTAGATGGGATACTGGGAAGGAATTCCTCCCTGTGAGGGTGGGGAGGCCCTGGCACAGGGTGCCCAGAGAAGCTGTGGCTGCCCCTGGATCCCTGGAAGTGTCCAAGGCCAGGTTGGACAGGCCTTGGCACAATCTGGGATAGTGGAAGGGGTCCCTGCCCATGGAATGAGATGAGCTTAAAGGTTCTATCCAAGCCAAACCATTCAGGGATTCTGTGATTCTATGATCAGGAGTATCTCTGTCATATTTTTACATGTCCAGGAGGGAGAAAAAGTTGACCTATGATGAACGTGTCTGCTTCATTGAGGAACGTACCTCCATTGCTATCACTGCACAGAAGGTACAAAAGCTCATATGGGAGGAAGGGATGCTTGGAAATCTCTCCCCATGCTTGTTCTGGCAGCATTTTGGATTGTTCTCTATACCAAGCCAAGCCTTCTGGGTGGAGAGATCCACGTTCTTAGGAATGAGCATAAGCAAAGTGTCCTACAAGGCAGCCCTGAGTGAACAGCACCCCTGGTCTCACACCGTCCCCAGAGGAGCTGGAGGACACAGCCAGGGAGAAGGCAGCAGATGGGGAAGTTCCTCACCTGTTTCCCAGTCTTCATCACATGGAGGTGCCTGCCATGTGCTCCCATTATTCAGCTGCTCCTGCGGGGGCTCACAGGACCGGCCCACTTCAGGAAGAGAGAAAACGCAGTGACCAGCAGTCCTTTAGTCCATTAAACACTTTGGCTCAAGCTGTGAAACATCTCTGGGCTTTAGAGGAAGCCCTGCTCAATGCAAACAGCCTGGGGACAGCTGAAATCCAGCAACTTCAAATTTGCCTTTTTCAATGAAAAAGACTCTGCTCCCTGGAACTCTGAGCAGGAATGCTGGAGTGAAAAAGAAACCTGCTGACATGGATGCAGGCATCACTGCCTGTGCACCTCTACAGAAGATAAAAAACTGTGTGCTCTGTGGTGTGCAAGAGTTAAAGGGAGATTAGCTCTGCAAGAGGAGTGGCCCATCCTTGTGGCCATTAATGCATCCCACCCCTCCTTCCAGAGGCACTTCCTGCATGGTGTTGGGTACACCCTTTCTACTCAACAAGCCTGGTAACAAAATACGTGCAAGGCCTACTCAGAGCATCTGCCACATTCTCAAGAAAATGCCCAATAAAGCCAAGCAAATGAGATCAAGTTTCCCCAAAGCTGCTGTGTCACACAAAACTACAGACAGCAATTTGCCTCCCACTTTCGGGTTATTCCAGGATCCATCCTTACGAGAGGCGGCCTCGGTCCCCAGGGTGCACTGACACCTGGGAGCACAGGGGGTCTCTTACCCACATCTTGCTCCATGAAGGCTTTGTCGTTGCACTTCATGATGTGGTCGCTGAGGTCGGCCTGAGGAACCAGGTGACGAGCGTTGAAGGGGCACGTGGCCAATTTCTTTGCAATTTCAGGGTTGCTCTAGACAAGGGAAAACCAAAATTATGTGCCACGTCTCTCAAGTTCACTTATCTCTTGTTGATACAGAGGAAAAAAACACTGGGATATTTATGGTGTTGCTTAAAAAAATACAATAATAAACAAGAAATTGCAACGTATTGATCAGACAATCACTAAAAACAAAAGGGGAAATGAACATGACTGTTTTTCCAAACACCATTCACAGACACTGAGCCACCCCTGACTAAAGTGAAACAGACCCTCAGTTCCCTGTAGTGCTGGTGATACGACTGCATGGCTTAAAGCACAAATGAAACCATTTCAAAACCAACAGGGGAGAGACATCAGGCAAATCTAAACCCTTCAGATGTATTTTAACTAAAGTGGGCACAAAGGCAGAGAAATTCTGTAAACCTTTTAGAAGAGCCAGGGAGCTGGCAGCATGCCACCTGGATTTCCATTATGCCAGGCACCAGTTCTAGTGGCAGAGCTCAGCTGTCACTAGAGTTAATTACCTTCTGAGAGTGATACTTTACTGGGAAAACTCCAGCTCTGCCACTGGACCAGTGCTTGCCTGGCTCTGCTGGTCAGAGATCAGACTCACACCCAAGGCAGAAATGTTGCTTGAGGCAGTTCCTCCTCCACCACCTGGCTCCAGCACAGCCAAGGCCCTTGGCATTCCCTGCCTGGTACAGCCGGGGCTGCCATGTCCACATGTGTCCATCGCTGCCATCACCTGGCACGAGCAAGCAGCTTCCCACTGCCAGAGGGCAGGGTTAGATGGGATATTGGGAAGGAATTCCGCCCTGTGAGGGTGGGGAGGCCCTGGCACAGGGTGCCCCATCGCTGGAAGTGTCCAAGGCCAGGTTGGACAGGCCTTGGAGCAACCTGGAGTGATAGTGGGAGGTCCCTGTCCATGGCAGGGGCTGGCACTGGATGAGCTTTAAGGTCCCCTCCAGCCCAAAACATCCCATGATCCCATGATTCTAACACAGTTCCAGCTAAGAAGATCCAGCTTGCTCTGCTTGCAGTGTCCCTGTTTGGGTCAGGGCTGTGTTCTGCACAGAGCAATGGGAGACTGAGCCAGGTGGAAGCGTTAATTGGATTTTAGGCATAAGAGATGCAAAGGAAACTCAACAAACTTGTCCCAAGCAAGAGGGGCAATCTCCACCCAAACCCTTGCCACTGCAAATAACACACTATGGCATCTTCAGATGAACCGGTGACAACCCCCAAGCTCTTCTGCTAATTAGCACTTCTTCTGGTAATTAGCACTTCTTCTGCTAATTACTTAGACGCTGACTTTATCTGTTTGATGATCACTATCTCACCTCATCTTCCTAACTAGGAAATTTCCCAAAACTCTCTGGTCATCACTGAGGCAACACCAGGACAAAACCAACATGCTTAAAGGTTCACTTGCTAACACTGTTCACAGCGCACATGCACACTCCTGCCAGAACGTGCAGGGGCTCAACACAAAAAATTTCAGCCCTCTTGAATGTTTGGTACTTGCCACTTAGCTCTGCCTCCCACTTTCACTAGCTAATTAATATTTTTAAGGCTCCAGTTCCATGAAAATGAATTTATTCTGCTGATGCCAGGACATGCTGCCTACAACTGCATCTTAAGTGGAAGGCACAGCAATGCTGCACTGTTTTAAAAACACACTGGCAAACTTAAAAAAGGGACAATCAGGTTTTCAGAAGTCTTAGAAAAAACCCCACAGCTCCGAAGGTTTAAAGAAACCCAATCATGAGGGCAACAGAGGAGAAGAGAGGAAGGAGTATGTCCTATGAAATGATTTGTAATCAAATTCTTGATTAAAGATGGAGAGGGGAATAAACCTCTCCCAAACGTGCTGAGCCCAGGATGTGCAGTTTCTGCCTGATGCCCATGAAACAGCTGTTGGCAAAACAAAACTGCCCAGCCCTGCAGTTAAAGAATAAACTGCAACATCACAGCACTTCTGCTCTGAGGGGCCCAGAGGGGTGCTCAGAACTCCAACAGAGTCCTCTCTTCAGCTGAAAGTGGAAAAAGGAATCTGACCTCCCTGTGAGCTCCTGGAAGAGACCAGAGTCTGCTCCCTGAACTAACCATGAAGGATCTGTCTCCTTCCAACAGAGTCAGACAGGTCTTGGGTGAATTCATGTGTGCCTGGAGCTATTACTAAACAAATCACGAAGTTATATGAAATAAAGGCTAAACAGGGCTATTTGTCAGGAAAAGCAGGAACACAGGGTGCATTTGCATGCACAGAGTCACTCAGTCACTGCCTGCCCAGCTCACCTCCTTACACTTCACCAGGTGATAGGGAAACCGTCGTGCTCTGATCCAATGGTGTTTAACCAACGGGCACTGGATTAACCTCTCTGGATCCAACACATCTGATGGAACAGGAGAACAGAAAAAAGCATCTGGTTAGAAAGACAAGAATCACATAGTGCAGTGGGGAAAACCCCACACCACCACATCAGGGCTGCGGTCTGAGGGAGCTAAACCAGTTGCTCTTAGTTTGAAACCATTCATTAAGGCAAGCACCTGCTTTGCATAACCAAATTAATTAAACTTGAAGTTCTCATAACTGGGACATTATTTAAAGCAGAGGGGAGTCAGTACCACTGAGCGTGGTAACTCTTTAGGTTACCTTATTAGGGAGGCAACCACCCTTACTCCAAGGGAAAGCCAGCAGCACTTTCCAGCTCTCCTGGAAGAGGATCAGTGGGATCATGTCACACCCACCAGCGCCTTCAGCAGCTGAACCAAATCTTTTTTCCATCAACAGCTTGTTTTGCTGGAGGCAGAATGTGAGGGAACTGAACTACATTCTGGAGGTAGCAGCATGCCCAACATGGTACATGAGACTCTAAATGAAGCTTTTAATCATGTAGTTATTTAGGAGGTGTTACTAAAACAGGAAAAACACTGAGGAACAAACATACTGAACAGTGAAGCACTGTGAATCCATGCATACCTAATAATTGTCTATAAAATATATTAAAATATAAATATTAATAAATATACATATTCTCAGTGAGGAAGAGAGGCAGCCAGGAGACCCAAGGCCCCACTACTGTCTGTGGGGTACACACCAGGGAGCCTGGGCTGCTCCCATCCTTTCTGCTCAGCCACTCTTGTTGGCCAGGCTTTCAGCACATTTAGGATTTGATTACACAAGAGCTAAACCGGCTCTAGGCAGTGGCTGCTGGTGCCTCTGCCCTCCTCTCTCACATGTGTGGCTCCATCAGGCCCCCGGCTGGCAGTTGTTAAAATGCTGTTCCAGAAGTCCCAACGAGCAGAATTCATGCTGAGAGCCACTCAGAAAGAAAAAGGACAGGCAGGATCCTCGTTGCCATCTGGGCTGTGCAGTGCTGCTGCCTCTGGGCACCTCTCACTTCAACAGCCCACTCAGGGTATTAGAGCACCTGAAAACCCACCTGGCTTTGCACTGGCCCAGCTGGCCCCAGAAGAGCAGTCACAAGTGGTTTTGTCACCAAAAACGTTGTGAAAAATGAAACTCTCCAACACTATCATTTCAGTATTAAAAAGCAGCATTGCTTTATTTTGGCACCGGCTGCATCGGGGATGCTCCTCCAAACGTGCCCTCCCCCCTCCTGAGGAGGGTTTCTTCTCCTCGAATGCATTCCAGCTATGGGGTCTGCCCAAGATACACCTTTTATCAGGCACTCGGTCTTTATTCTCACGGCTAAGATACCGACTTGTGCACATTAATCACCGATATATATATATATATACACATAAATACAGGATTGAGCACTGTCTGTTTAAGGACTTCACAAGACTAAACACCACTTGTTAGAAATTTTTCCAATAGCTTCAGTCTCGGAACTGGCTCCACGCAAGATCAAGTACGTTGCCAGTGAACGGAAGGGGACAGAGACGAGCACCAGATGAGGAGCAGAGCCCTCAACACAGCACGTCCAGCACCAAACAGCAACAGCACAAGAGCAGCTCGGGCGGCCGAGCTGCTGCAATTTATACACGGCTGAAACCACCAAAGGCACTACAACAATGCCACGTGCAGGGAGATCCGTGTACCTGTCCCTGTCCACACCGCATGGAAACGGATCTCAAAACCGCCTGGAGCGGCTGAGCCGGGAGACACGTGTGGAAGCCACGCTCGAACCAAACAAAGTCACTTTATTCAGGCAAATGCTGCAGGCCGGACCCCACCCGCACCAGCTGCCCCTGTCGTGGCCATCTGGGCTGGAATCACAGAGAGAGGGCCCGAAGGGCCTGCCTGGCTCGGGCACTGGAACAGACCCGGTCCGAGAGGGGTCAGACCTGGCCCGGGGTAAGGGACGGGGCCCGGCCAGAGGAAAGTGACAAACCCGGCCCAAGAGGGAACAGACCCCGAAGGCGCGGGTCTGGTCCGGGCCCTGCCCGCAGCCGACGAGCGCTTTCCCCGTCCGTCCCCAACCAACCCCAAGACTCACCCAAGTCCTCCTCGAGCTCCATGGCGGGGCCGGGTGTGCTCCGGGGCGGGATGTGGGGTCAGGCCAGCTGTGAGGCCAGGCCGGGCCGGGCCGGGTCCGCCTCGGGCCAGCTGTGAGGCTGTGTGTGGGAGCCGGCCCACCTCCGCCTCGGGCCCGCTGTGGGGTAGGGTGTGGGGCCGGGCCGGCTCCGCCTCGGGCCCGCTGTGGGGTTGGGTGTGGGGCCGGGCCGGTCCCGCCCTTCCCGCCCAGCCGCGGTTGCCGGGGCAACGCCGCGCACGGCCGGGCCGGGGCCCTTGAACCACCCTGAGGTGTTGGGGAACGTTCAGCCGAAATAAACGAATTTAGGTAGAACGAGCCACACTTAGGCTCATTCTGATGTTTTTGGCTGGGCCTGCTGCAGGCTCAGGCGCTGGTTATGAGCTGACCCCAGACAGTGAATCAGAATTGTCAAGGTTGGAAGAGGCCTTTGAGATCATCGAGGTCATCCAGTCCAACTGTCCTCCCACTGCAACTAAACCCCATCACCCAGCACCAGACCCCGACACCTCCCGAGCACCCCCAGGGGTGGTGACTCCACCGCCTCCCTGGGCAGCCCCTTCCAGTGCCTGACCCCTCGATCTGATCTGAATCTCCCCTGTCTCAGCTCAAGGCCATTTCCCCTGGTCCTCTCACTGCAGGCACAGCCCAAGAGACTGACCCCACCTCACTACAACTTTTCAGGGAGTTGTAGAGAGTGACTGAGTCCCCCTCGAACCTCCTCTCCTGGCTAAACAAACCCCTGTTCCTCAGCCCTTCCTCATAATACAATTTTTTTTGGCTGGAATGGAGTTGAGTCCCTCAGTAATTTCCCAGTAGCTGTCACAGTGCTGTGCTTTGACTTCAGTACGGGAATGAGGGGAAAGATGGGTGCTAATGTCTTTACAAACAATTTGATGGGTGTTAACGTCTTCGAAATGGGTCTTAATGTCTCTACTGCCTTTGGGCAGCAGGTTCGGTACCGGGCCCAGGCAGCTTGGCTCCTGAGACAGAGAGGGGTCTGCACAGGCCTGAACTCCTGAGCTGTGGGGTAAAACAGTAGGTTCGGGGGGGATATGGGGTCGGCGGTTCGGGAAGGCTGCACCTTCCCGGTACCTCAGCCCAGGGGGAAAGGAAGAGGGACACGTGCGGCCAGGAGTCAGGATAAAAGGGAGGCTGTGCCCTCCGAAACCTCGAGAGAGAAAAGCCCGCGGGTGTGTGCCCCGGTGGCCTCTCTCTCTTTATTCGAATGAAGTTAAAGGACTCCTCTGTTTCCGTTTTGAACATAAACCTCTGGCATTTGTGGATTTTCCTGACAGGAAGAACGCTGATAATGTTGTCCACAAAAATTGCGTTCATTACCTGGTGTGTAACAAGCCAATAATTACACACACTGATTATTTATTTCAGAGTTGCACAAGCCTGGGTGCTTGGTGGAATTCCACAAACCAAGCACGCCAAATATCAAAACTTTTTACTATTTATACATTTTAGCAAACAAAGGAATTAGTGTTCATTGCCTACATGAACTACATAACATAGTTCTTTTATTAATTAGTAGTTTATCTTCCATTGGTTAATGATACTCTCGTTTCTCATGCTAATTAGTCCACATGCTCAGTCTTTCTCTTCTTTTGGGTCAGGGGGCTTCTTGGGTCAGTGGTCCATGCATCGGTGGCCACAATCTGCCGCTGCTGGAATTATCTTTTACCCACTTGGAGCTGATTTCAACACAATTGCTGAGTTGGCTTTGTTAGTTTCTTCCTTATCTTGGGAATTCTGCCAGATGTCCTTGATGGCCATAAATTCTGCATTCCTTGTGCCCACTATCAGTGGTTTGTCCTCCTTCAAAAGCTTTGTTAACCTCTCCCTAGGTCTGAGATCAGTGAAGCATGTCCAGCTCTAAACAAGGCAATTCTAGGAGCAAGTTGTCTTTCTAATACCCGGATGTCACTTACAGCTTGCTGGCTGCTCTCTGTTTCACAGATTAAATCTCTCCTTTTGTCGAGTACGCTTGGAAAGTATACAACGATCACACATCAAACAACACCATTTCTTAGGAAAATTTTACGCACTCCACATTTTGCAACAATAACACACTGATGGTTTGGGTGCTCAGTCGTGTTTATCCCATATCTGGGGCTGTTTTAGTCCCCTAGTGCACCAGAAGCCAGAGCAGGAGGTCAAGAGGCTGCAGACTCAGCAGAGGCTGCAACTCTGTAAGCTCCGAATGTCCCCCTGCACTGACTTGGAGAAAGAGCTCAGCAAGGTGTTAAAAAACCCCAGACCAAAACTTGGACCAAGAGGTGTGTGTGAGAACACGTGGCGGGAGGGTGCCCAAGTCACAGGGACATCGTGTCCTGGGGATTTCTTTGCACCAGCTTGAGCTCATCTGCTCTGTACTGCTCTATTAAGTTATTTAGTTTTATAAATCTGATGCCTGAGACTCTGCTTTGGGAAACTGAGGCTTGAGCCCATCATTCTGCCTCTACTTCATAGAATCACATTATTGTCAAGGTTGGAAAATCTCTCTGAGATCAAGTCCAGCCGTTCCCCCAGCAGTGCCAAGGCTGCCACTAACCCATGTCCCCAAGTGCCACATCTACATGTTCTTTGAACACATCCAGGGACAGTGACTCCAGCACTGCCATGGGCAGCCTGTTCCAATGTTTTACCACCCTTTCAGTGAAGAATTTTTCCCTAATCACCAGCCTAAACCTCTCCTGGCACAATTTGAGGCTATTTTCACTCACTCTGTCCCTTGTTCCCTTGGAGCAGAGCCTGATCCCCACCTGCCTGCATCCTCCTCTCAGGGAGTTGTGGAGAGTGAGAAGGTTCCCCCCTGAGCCTCCTTTTCTCCAGGCTGAGTCCCTCCAGCTCCCTCAGCTTCTCTTCATCAGACTTGTGCTCCCGTTGTTTCTTCTCCTCCCTGGACAACATGCACTCACAGCCCCCTCTCCTCAGGCAATCACACTCTTTTGGAACTGACTTCAAATGAGGAGTCTCATACAGATGTGAGCAAAAGGCACTGATGTTCAGTCCCCTGATTTCCTTTAGGTGTAGAACATACACTAGAGGGTTTTCCACTCTTCTAATTAGGAGTTACAGGACATGGTTTGGGCAGAATTTTTACAGGACACAATTAGGCAGAAATTTGCCTAATTTAATTCCAGCAGGTGATTGAAGGCTTAACAGTGCTCTCTGGTAGCAGCAAGAGCAGAATCATGTTAAGGTACAAGAGATAGTGTGTTTATAGAATCATAACTGTACATCAGGAGACCAGTGTAGGCTTCTCTTGAGTGGAAATATTAACAAAAGACATTTTCAAGCACAGAGAAGATTCCCTCTTCCTGTCCTGTCTGCAAAAATATGTAAAAAAATGTTTCTAGGAGCCTGAGATGGACTAAATCTGTCAAAGGATTGTGTTTCCCTGCACATGTGATCTGCAGTGGTGTTTTCCTCATTTGCAAAGGCTGAAGAGGGCTCCGTACACTCTTATATCCTTCCTTCTGGGAATAATGAAGGCTCTCCGTGTGCCCCATGCACCCCTAACCTTCCCAGAGAAACACCCTTCCTCCTGACTGTGTGTGTCGGGAGTGCACACAGAGGCAGGGACCCTGCATGGAGAGTTAACAATCATTGTGTGAACAATCACTGCACAAACATCCCTGAAATACCCTCCCAGAACCACCCTGGTCAACATTGCTCTGCTTGGGCATCTTGGGATCATGTCTGTAGGGGAAAGGATGACACGGAGATGTGAGCTTTGATGCAGAAGAACTTTAATGTGTCAAAAGAGATAAACAGGTCAGTCCAAAAGAGGAATCCAATGCAGGAAGCACCAGGGGCAGATGAGAGTTTGTGTCCCATGGCTGTGGCAGAGATCCCACCAGGTGTCCATCTGCCTGATCCAGAGAGGGAGCAGGGCCAGCAGCTCCTCCCCAGGCTGGCTGAGTGCTGCTCAGAGCCCAGGGGAGCGCAAGGCAACAAGGACACGGGAGAGAAAGCAGAGAGTGGCACAGGGCACAGGCAGGGATGGGGCGTGCTTCCCGAGAGCCCAGGCTGGCCCCATCCTTCTGCAAGGGCTGCTGGGGTGGCTCAGCCCCTCGGGAAGCAACGAGCCGAGGCTGCGTCCCCAGGGCGGTTCCATCCTGTGCATCCCTGGGCTCCTTCCCCGGGGCCATCGCCAGCAGCTTTAGCAGGGGAGGCACCTCGTGCCACAGAGGCCACTGCCCAAGCCCGAGAGGCCAAAGCCCCCGGAGCTGATGGGCACTCCCTGAGAGCTGAGGATGCTGCCAACGGCAGCGGAGGTGGAGGATCCCACCACGGTGTTCTGTGGGAAGGAGCTGAGGATGGGGCCAGGCAGGGTCACCACCACAGGGGAGGGTTCGATGATGACGGTGGAGTCCTGGCACTGCCGGACACAGGGCTCATTGCAGCTGTTGGCCAGCGGGGTGGGGCCGCAGGGCTGGCAGGGCCGGCACGGGGTGTAGCAGGACATGTCTTGGGGCTGGAGTGCACCTGTGAGACAGGGAAGGGGGAAGCAGAGCTCAAGGAGTGGGTAAGGATCAGCCTGTCACTCCACAGTGGGGAGCGAAAGGCATGAACGGGAGACAAGCCCTGGGGGCTGTATAGAGAGACCCACAGACTTCTCCTTTTCCTCAGAAGTGCCCTGCCAAGAGCTACCAAGGGAGATCCCTGCCTGGCCCATAGCTCTGGAAACACCTCAGACAAGCCCCAGCCTTTCCCTGTGTCATACCTTCTGCCCTCTTCCTATTTGCATGCCAAGAATCCATATAGGACAAAAAAGTATATATGACTGAGAAATCCCAAGGGAGGAGGAGAAGGATTAGAAAAAGCTTCAGACTCACCTTGTTCTCAAGGAGATGGAGGCAAGATGAGTGGATGAGAGAGTGAGGAGAAGGGCCCATTTTTATACCTCTCCTGCACTGCCCCAGGCCCCCAGTCACTGCACAAGGACAGTAATTTTCCTGCAGACTCACCTCTAAGCAAAACATTCTACCCAATGGCACAAGTTGTGGTTTGGATTCCATCTATGTTGCCATTTCATTTCCTCATTTCTGACATTCTCACTAAGTCATGGAGGCTTCTATCATGTAGTGGGATGAGAAGTCCAAGGATTTCTTGTGCAGGAACACATCCGTATGGGCAGGAATCAAGGCTCAAGTTGACCCATGTGGAGTTCTGTACTTCCTCACTGCCTGAGGGATGTGTTGGCTCTTGGGACAGCCTTCCCTTCCCCCTCTCTTCACCCCATGATGCACTTTGGCTGCGCTCTGTGCACTGTGACCTGGAGGACACACAAAGTCCTGCCACGCATTGTCAATTCTGACAACACCCTGAGCTGTGGCAGTGCTGCCAAGCAGGTCAGGCTGAGGGCAATGGCCTTTGGGCTGCCTGCATCTGTGGGTCTGGGCACAGCTCAGTGCTTGAAGATGGTTTTCCAGGGCCAGGATGGAGCTGCCCTTGCTGGAGGGGAATCCAGCCCTGCCTGGGACAGGCCTGCAGACATCACTCACTCCTGGCTTGGCCTCACACCAAAATTAGAGCGTGACTCGCCATGGGTCAGGAGAGACTTCCTTTGGAAATCTGCCTACTGAAGGCATTCTCTTGCCCTCTTGGGATGCGTCCCAGCTGCCTCCATGTCTGCAGGGCAGGGAAGGGCATCAGTCTTTGGTGTAGTTTGAAAGCTGGATTTGCATCCAGAGCCCTTCTGAGTGCATCTCCCTGAGCACTGCACCTTGGATTTTGTAGTGTTTTTCTCTATCACCTTTCCAGATATCGAGGCAAGTCTGACTGGCCTGCTATTCTCTGACTCCTCTTTCATGCCCCTCTTGAAGACAAGACACTCACTGGCTTTCTTCCGGTTCTCAGGTGTGTTCCGTGGTCACTGTGACTTTCAAAGGGAGTTGGGAAAGGCTTTGTACTGACGCCAGTGAACACATAACATCAATTCACAGACACTCATTTCAGACCAGTGTGTTTGAATGTTCTCCCATTGGATTCTGTTCTGCTTCGGGAAGTCTTTTCTGTTCCAGATGTTCCAAGGAGTATCAGGAGCTTCAATTCCTGATGGCAAAGACCCAGGACAGGAGCCTTTGAGGATGTCCACCTTTCCTGTACCGCCTGCCCTCAGGGAAGCTGCCCTGTTGAATATTTGGGCTGCCTGTAGCCAAGGCTCCCTTTCCTGATGACCTGTCTGGAGAGGACCTTCTTATTGCCCCTCCATGTCCTTTGCCTGATTCAGCTCCAGGTGGGCTTTGGCTTTCCTAATGCCTGGCAAACATCCCCTCCAGAGCAAATGGCATCAAGAGGAAGAGAGCTGAAACATTGGCATAGCCTGGCTGCCTGGAGGTGCTGCAGCTCGTGACCCTCGCAGAGAGCAGAGAGAGGGAAAAGAGAAGCAAGTGAAATGTCCATAAAAAGACAGTATTTGGATGCTGTCTGACACGTGGTGCAAGACAGGGCTTCTTCCTGCAAGGGGTATTGCAAAGAGTTGCTTTTCACTGCCCAAAACCAACATCCCCTGCCTTCCTGAGACCCTTCCAGCACTTGGGTCATGTGCCCCCACTGACGTGACTCTGCCTGTGATATCCTTTGGCTTCTCATCACAGAACATGAAAGGATCCTGCAATGCGGGGCAGGAATGTCAGAAATGAGGAAATGAAATGGCAGTGCAGATGGAAAAAAACGTGAATCGCTACCACTATGTGGGATATTTTCCTTTGAAGATGAGTCTGTTGAAAAATTACTGCCCTTGTGCAGGACTGTGGGCCTGGGGCAATGCAAGAGCTGTATAAAAGCAGCCTCTTCTCCCCACTCTCACATTCACTCCACTCACCTCCATCTCCTTGGAACAAGGTGAGTTTGAAGCCCATTCTTCATTTTCTCCTTCTTCTCTGGGATTTCTCAGGACATACCTGTGACTTTGTCCCATGTGGGATCTTGGAGATGCTTTTTTGTGAGAGGAGGAGAGGAGAGGGAGGTGTGTGACTGCTGGGTCTTGGCAGAAGTATTGCCCCAGCTTTGGGCTGCTTGGGGATGTCCCTGGGCTTGAGCTCTTGGTGGGGTTTGTGCAAGGG
>VZRR01008891.1:0-47097 GCA_013398015.1 Oreocharis arfaki
CGTTCAAGGTGAATTTCAAGGAGGAGAGAGCGCTTTTTGTTTGTGGCGAGGTGCTGGTGGTGAGGAGAGCACGCCGTGGTTATCTACACATCTATATCCAGGGATATCTACACATTCCCAGCATCACCGGTCCCGGCCGAGCACCCTGTTAGACCCTGTAACCTTGTCAGGGCGCTGCACAGCCTAACCCGGGCTAAACCCCCGGCTCAAGCAGGCTCTGAAGGCAGGAAATCCTTTATTACTCGCCGGGTGATTCGGTGTCAAGGGCATGTGCCCGCTCCTGGGATCTCTCTGCACAAGCCGCAGCTCCTGAGATCATTCCAGCGCCGCACCGCGCCGCAGCGCACGTCTCTTCCTTCTATCCCTTCCCATTGCACAAGCACAAATACATCCCTTCTTTTTTTTTTTTCTTCCTTTTTCCCTCCCCAGTCGAGGCCTAGAAGTTGCTGAGAAAAACCCGCATGGAAGCGCGAGTCGGTGGTTGGTACCCTGAGCGCGAGCCTGTGTGTTCAGAGATGGGCAGGAGCGTCCAGCTCTGAGTAAGCACAAGAACCCTGGGCATGTTGAGGGTCCAAAAAACGTGGCTGGGAGCCTCTGGGAGGCTCTGCCCTTTCCCCTTAGTGCTGTCTCACGGTCCTACCGCTGTGTTCCCATTGCCTCGATGACATTTCACTTAACGCATCAGACCGGAGGAGTTTACAAGGAAATGCTAGAAATCAGCTGTCAAAAATGGTTCGGGAGAGCCACCGGCTCAGCCACAGAAATCTTTCTGCCTGCTCTTTATACCATCACCCCCCTCAAAGCATGACACAATATTATTAGTTTAAAAAAAAAAAACAAAACAACCCAAACCCTATTTACCCTGAGAGAGCAACTCCACGTACACCTCCCTTGAGCCGTTTGCAATTCAAATAAGGCCTCGCACGGCGCAGATTTTAAGGTCTGGCTGACAGAAGCCAACAGCCAGAGCATCCCTCTGAGACCGCCGCGCTTCCAACCGCAGCTGGAGCCACGGGGCCACCCGAGCATCCGTCCTTGCCCCGCAGGCAGCTGCCCAGCAGGGACCGGGATGGGGTCACGGCGCTGCCTAATTCGTCCCCTCCTTGGTTCCCTGCCTCGGAGATGTATGGAGGGCTGAGGTGGTTTATTTAAAAATAAATAGATAAGTTTCCTGGCAGGTTGGAGGTGAACGGTTGTCATTTCAATACTCCCCTGAAATGACTTCTGCATGTTTTCTTATGAACATTTATTTTTTTTATCTCTCTGCAAGACCTTTCCTTTGGAGGAGCCGAAATCACCTTGGGAGTCTGCACAAGCCCTGATCCCAACGGCAACTTGAAGGAAGGAAATGCAATTCCCTCTCTAAGAGGGGAAACTGAGGATCAGGGGCCTTGGGGAGATTTTGCCACCCATCCCTCAGGGCTTCAAATGGAAGTGAGATACCTGAGCTAAGCCATGGAGATGGACCCATGGATGGAGATTTTGGGAGCAGCAGGGGGATACAGACCCAGAACAGGGCTCGCAGCCCTCAGGGCTGGGCAAAATGGCTTTGTCAAATGGGCACGGGGATTTTCCTCCTGAATTTCAGCTCACACGGAGCTGGATGTCACGTTAGAAACCTGTTCTGGATTAAAGCTCAAAGGGCTCTTCCAGGGCCTTCTCCAGCTCGCCCTCCTGCCCGGCGCCCGTCACGTTGGCCGGGGATATTTAAAAATACATTACGCTCCCTTAAAAACATAAATCCTCAGACTTAACCGGTGATCCATCCCCTCCCTGTGCACTGTTAGCACATTAAGAAATTAAACGATAAAACTCCCAAAGATCCGATTGACCGGGATCGCGCCGCTCCATCTGGCACGGCAGATGTGTCCGGCCCTCGGCCGCGATGCGCTCGGCCAGGCTGGGGGGGGAAAGGGGTTTCAAGGCAAATTCGGATGGATTTAGAGATACTTCTTTTTTTTTTTTTTTTTTCCTTTTTTTTTTTTTTTTCTCTTCTCTCACGACATTTCACTTCTCTGCTCCACCCCCAGCGCCAGAGGGAAAGCTGTGGAGGTGATGTATGTCCCTAAATAAGGATGCAGAGCCTGGCTTTGCTGGAGGAGGTCAGGTGAGGCTATTTAACGCTTTGCAGCCTCCTCGAAGGCGATGGGCTTTAGAAAACGATGCCAAACCCCCGAAGCCACCTCCCCACGAGCAGCTTCACGCCTGCTGGAGATGATGGCAGAGGTGATGCCGGGGGAATGGGTCCCTGCAGGTGGAGGGAAGAAGTCCCTTTCCTTCCCTACCCACTCCAGGATAAATCCCCTTGCAGCAAACAAAGGGCTCTGGGCCTCGCTGGGAGCTTTCCCCGAGCGACGACGCCGGGTTTCTAAAAGCCTTTCGAGGCTTTTTCACCGCTTTGGTGGAATTTAAACCTCTCCTTTAATTTCTTTCTGGGGTTCACTTGATTTTTTAAGTGCTGTGAGGTGCAATGGGGAAGAAGATGGCAGCTGGATTCATCCCTGTGCCTGGCACTGCGGGATGGACGGGTGGACAGAGCCTGTACCACAAAACTTAGCTCTAAACATGACCTAAACCAGCTTAGCAGGGATATACATGAAGGAAAGGATTAACCCTCCTCGCTCCCCAACCAGGAGCAACAAATCCCATTAACACCCCATCCCTGGGAGGGGAAACTCCGCATCCACTGCTCCCCGAAATAGGGACCTGCTGCATTGAGTGAGTTATTTATTTCAAATAAAGCTCCCAGCCCGTGGCAATGTCTCCTGCAGAAGCTCCGTGGTGAGAATTAGGGATTTTTGTGGGAAGCCTCGGCGTTACTGCGAACCAGCCTGGCCGTGTTATCCCGGTGCAACGCCTGCTCCGGCTGCTCACCTCCTAAATAGTTAATTCCTGGAGACTGTGAGGAGGTTAAATATGTATCAGGATCAGATGCAGTCACCTACAGCTCCCCTTTCTGCAGGATTTCTCGGGGTTACTCAGAGAACTGGGAGCAAAATTCAGGGGATGAAAAATCTCCCTCCGCCTGAAAAACCCGGCTCTCCCCCAAGTAATTTGCTTTAAAGCAGGGGAATTACTCACCGAGGTGATAGGTAGGAACCGTGCAAAATATAGTGGGGGGAAAAAGAAGCTGTTAGAGACAACAGCAGGAGAAAAACTCTGTTATCTATGGTAACAGTCTGGAGACTGATTTATCCAGCGTATAAATAGAGCGGGAGAGGCTTTCGCGCTGTAGACGCTCCGATGGGGAAGTGAGAGTTGATTTTACCCTCCCTTTCGGGTTCAGCTTGATAGGAAAATTTCCCATTGATGCAGCAGCTCCACAGAGTGAGATGTGGCACCGAATTCCAGAGGAAACGGGCCCAAACTTTCTCCCCTCACCGCTGTGGGAGGCGATTCCAGCATCCCCCCCTTTCCCCACGTAGCCATTCCATCTTAATCAACATCCCAGCTCCCCCCAGAGCTGCCCTCTCCAAGCCCCCAAATATTATTGCTTTGTTTACTACTGGGTTTTATGGAGGATGAAAGCTGCTGGACCAGATCCCTCTTCCAAGTACTTATTCCCTTCCGCATTTTAAATAATATTGTTTCACCTACTGGATGTAGAGATAAAGAAAACCCCAGCAAACAAAACACCCCGAATGTCTTGTACTCCATGATTTATTTCTGAATTTTCCTCGAGGGGTAAAAAATAAAAAAAGCATCTAAAGGTCTCCAAGCTTCAGGTTTAAAACAACGCGTCATATTTAAGCAAATTCTACTGGAGTAAGCACAGGGAAAAGAGGGAAGATGCAGTGTCAGGCTGGAGCCTTGTTCAGCATTTTGAGTAGTGTAACACATAGTTTAGAGGGTAAAATGTGGGGGCTGGAAAGGAGATTTCAGGGCTTGTCTCTGTTATACCTGGAATGTTCACGTTTGGGAGGCACAGACCCTATCCTGCCATTTGTCCCCCTCATGTTTGGCACCTCCATCATTTTAGGAAAATTTGCAAAACCGATTAAACCCAAAAACTCCCCTCGCCTTGCTGGGGTTCGCTCTTTATTTTCCAAGCTGCTCTTCCACAGCAGCAGCGGCCTTGAAATCCCATTGCTCCGGTTTTCCAGAGACATCTCCCGGCGTGAGCATTCCCCTATTGTTCCACAGGTCAGCAGAGAGCCCCGAATCAGGTAAAAGCCCTTTCCCAGTCCCTTTTGTGCCGTATCCCACAATATCCACGCCTGCCTAGTGCGTGTTTCCCCAACGCAGATTCCACTGGCGTGGAAGAGCAGATGGCTCAGGTAGCAGATTTAAAGCTGTCCTAGCCCACCCCCAGGCCTGACCTATATCCAGGATGAAGGGATGGATGCCAGGAATACCTTTGCTTTCCCCTATGTCCATCATACATCTCTGGATTTTTTTTTTTTCCCTCCCTCCCCATCAGCTGTCAAAAAAAATAAAAAAGAAGAGAAAGGGTGGAAAAAAAAAAAAAGGGGAAAAAAAAAAGCAATACCTTCCTGACTGATATTTACACAAGTAAATATTTTTTATGTATATACAGCCGGTATGAAATGATTTTTAATGAATTATCTGTGAGTGAAAACAGTTCTGTAAATCAGCAGGGCTGCAGGCAATTTTTACCATATGTCGGCTCGCATTTGTATCACGGAATTTGTTGTGGCGAGGACGAAATATCTGCTTTTCTTTCCTTGCTGATGTGCTAGAATTAAGATCTACATAACTCAGTGCGTTTAAGCAGGAATATTGTCTGCTTTTATTGGACTATTATTAATGCAAAGGCGGCCGTTCCCTATACGGCTCTGCACACCCAGGCAGCGAGAGCTGCACGGGAGCAGGGAGAAGCCTGAATTACATCAAAAATCCCTCTTTTCCCCCCATAAAGCTTCCTTCAAACCTTCCTCCAGCAGGTTTCCAAGAGTAAATCAGCAACTCGCGCAGCAAAAAGGAATATCTGTAAAATATGAGCTGTGCTCTGCTCTGCACATCCATCCTCCCTTCCCCCTCCGTAAAATAACATCTGAATTCCTAATGGCAATAAGGCTGAATTACTTAATGTATGGAGGGGGGGCTCAGGCTAAAAACACATCCCAGGATAATGCTGGGCTTTACCAGCACTGTATTTACCCCTAAAGCAAGGGGGTGAAACAGAAACCAAAAGCCCCAAAATGAGGAATTGCCACCGTTAACAGCCCACAAAATGCAGGTGAAAACTTCTGCCTGATCCACGGTAGGAGTAAATTGAATAAATTGCTCCTAAATTCAGGTACAAAACCAAGATGAAAAGTAAGGGATGGGGGTTGGGGGGGGAGAGTTTAACACAAAACCAAACCAAAATTGCTCTGAATATCGCCTAATCTTGAGTTCTGGGGATTTTATTTCGGAGCTGTTAACACCGAGGAAATGCTTGAATTCTATTTTATAAAACAGTGTCGCAGGGAAGATCTCCAGCCTGATTTTCCATCGTTTATCCAGGGCTGAATGGGAAGGTGGGGGGATGTCAGCCAGGTTGCACCGATGCTGGGAGGGAGGGAAGGCGTCTGGGAAGAGTGGTCCTGGATCTGCACCCCCAACAAAGGGAGGTCACCCCTGTTTGTATCCGGGTCCTGCACATCCAGCGATTTGCCGCTGGCTTCAGCGGGAACAGGATGCTTTTCCTTTTGCCCACGGGAATATTCCTGGACGCTGCCTCGAGCAGGGGGGAAGGGAGAGAGGTTGAAATTATTATTTTTTTTTTTTTCCAAAGAGAATAAAAATCGTAAATAATAAAACACTTTAAAATCCCAATTCTTGCCTTTCTGCCCCCGTTTTCACCCCCTCCCCTCTCCCTCTCTGCCAGGCCAGGACGCAGCCGCGGGCCAGAGGACGGCGGCGATTCTGTAATGACGTAATGCTGAGATGGAAAATGTCATAACCATTTGTCACCAAACGCCCCGTGCACCCAGATGAAGCAAACAGTGTGAGACTGACAGGGCTGATGAAAAACAGCACTTAAGCTAATTTTTTCCTCCTGCTAAACTCCGTTGTGCACTATGCAAATCTGATTGCGAAAGTGGGACATTATCAACACTTTAACGCTAGTTAACTTTGGGAGATGATACTCAGAGCAATCAACATAAACTTAGCATACAGTAACTTAAATAACAAAAATGTTTCGCCTCTGCTCCGGCGCTGGCATTTGGATCCAGGCATGTGATGGATTGTGCCGTGCCTGGGAACAAATTAAAAATACAGCGCCTCAGATCACTGGTGGCAGCGGCAGAGACGAACGGGGTTTAAACCAGAATAACAATAATGGCAATTAGACACCAACCTGGCCTGAATCATCGCTGGCCTGCGAGCAGTTATTGATTATTAATAGGCTCATATTTGCTTAGACCCCATCCCTCATCCCGCTGGTTCCCGCGCCGGCCAGAACCGACCCGCTCCCGACAAATCCGCATTCCAGCAGCTCTTAAATTTATCAAGATCCTCAAAATACTCTCCGCCCCCCCCGGTCCAATTCCTAACGCCTGTGAGAATCGCAGCTTTCCTCTCCTTTTTCCCCTGGAAGATAAATTTCTCTTTATCCCTCAGCGATGTGCATTGCGAACCCTAAAGGTCACCCTCCCAAAGAAAGCAAGGATAACCCGCAATTTGTTATTTTTAAAAGCTCACAGCGGTGGGAGAGGTGGCGTGAGACGAACTGATGGAGAGGAGAGGACGCGTCTCCCTCGTTAGCATTCCCCCCGTTCCCCCGCAGCAACGGGGAACGATAATAACACCTTAATATCTCCCAGCGGGGCTCAAAGGAGCTGGAAAAATAGGATTTAGGGTGTGAGCTGGGAAGGAAAACAACAACAACAACAACAAAAAAACCACCCCACGTTATAGGCTGCAGCTGAAAAGTTGAAGCTGGATTTTGTGTCGTGGCGGTATTGATTGGGATGTTAACAAACCCGGAGCGCGCGGAGCAGAGGGAGGTTGGATCGCAGCCAGCTCCCGCTGCCGGCCCAGGCCTGGAATGATGCCTGCTCTGATACGGCAACAACCACTTCCCCAGCCCAGGTCTGCCCGGGGTTTCTCCTAAAAATGTTAATTAAGGCTTGCACGCTGAGTAAATTACAGGGAATTAGCTCTATTTTGCATATGCAGAATTAAGGTGTGAGGAGAAGCACCTGGATGAGGGTGGCCCAGGGAGTCCACCAAGAATTGAGCTCCATCTTCACGGTCTGAGCCCTCCGCTGCAGTCTGAGCCTCATCTGGTCCTCTCATCATACCCAGTTCATTAACGAAACACAGGAATTTATAGTAATTATTATAGAGTCCCGGAATTATGGAATATCCGGAGTGGGAAAGGACCCGCAGGGATCACAGAGTCCAACTCCTGGCTCTGCACAGGAGCAGCCCCAACAATCCCACCCTGTGCCAAGGCAAAGGTTAATGGGACCAAGTCTCCAAAAATGGACACACTCAGATTGTCCAATCTCTCCCATTTCCAGAAGTTCTCCCTGTGCAGAGGATGCCAGTGCAGTTCTATCCCCATTCCTGCCAAGCATTGGCACTTGTGGTACTTTCCTTCAGCTGAATTAGGTGTTTATAGGTGGTATTTTGGGTACGATTAGAATCTGCTTTTATTTGTTAAGACTTTTCCCGTTACAGCCCAAATCCCAGAGGTGCATTTTTCATCTCACCACCCAAACTGCAAATTCCAGCTCTGTGGAGGAAATGTCCTTTCCCATTCCCAAATGTCCATTTATGGGGTGTCCCTGGCTGAGCCCTTCAGCTGTGACCTCCATTTGTTGGGATGGGCAGAAATAAAAATGGCACCTTTTCCAAAATTCCAGAGACATGCCAACACTTACAGAGAGATAAGTAGAGCACCAGTCTACCATGGTGCAGGAAATAATTATATCCAAGGAAACATCTTCCTTCTTGGGATGGCTGGCTGCAGAGATGCACCAAAGTGCAGGGATTTTCTCCTTCTGGAAGTTAGGGAAGGAATTTTATGGATGAAAAAAGCAAGAAGGATTCTGCTGGACTGGGTTTGACACCAGCTCCATGGAGGATGGGCAAGGCTCGCTGCTGACAGAATCCCACCAAAGAGCACAGAAAATCCTGCTTAGACCCTTCTTCATGGCCTAATTTATTAAAAAATAGCAAAATGTGCTTCATCTCTTTGATTGAGTGAAAGAACAAGGCTTACACATCACCCAGGTCTCCCTGCTCATGGTGAGGTGGGATTCACCTCTTCAAACTTCAGGAATGTTGTTGCCCAGTGCCAAAATCTGCTCCAAGGTGTCTCTGAACCAGCAGCAATTTGGCGGCACCAAGGGAAGGCTGAGACTGGACATGGCCACAGCTCCCCCACCCCAAAGACAAGGCCTCATGGCCAAGGAAAGAGGCTCTGCAACTGGTTTATTTATTCCCGTAATTTATCAATCCATGGAAGTGTTCAGGGCCAGGTTGGACAGAGTTCTGAGCAACCTGCTCTAGTGGAAGGTGTCCCTGCCCATGGCAGGGGGTTGGAACAGGGTGAGGTTTAAGGTCTCTTCCCACCCACACCATTCCATGATTCATGGCAAGTTGGATCTGGGTTGGCAGTGCCCTGGCAGCCAGGAGAGACATCCCTATCCTGGGGCCATCAGGCCCAGCATCAGCAGCTGGGAGAGGGAGGGGGTTGTCCCGCTCTGCTCTGCACCGGGGCGGCCTCACCTTGAATATTGTGAGCAGCTTTGGGCACTGCAATATAAGAATGATCTCAAGCTGCCAGAGACTGTCCAAAAGAGGCAGAAAAGGCAAAGGGCCTTGAGGTGAAGCCTTATGAGGATCAGCTGAGGTAATTTGGTTTGTTCAGCCTGGAGAAGAGGGGACTGAGGTCCGACCTCACAGGGGCTGCAGCTCCTCCTGAGGGGCAGCTCTGATCTCTCTTTCCTGTGACCAGGGACAGGGCCCAGGGAATGGCTGGAGCTGTGTCAGGGGAGGGTCAGGCTGGAGACCAGGGAAAAGTTTTTCCTCCAGAGGGGGCTGGGGCACTGGAGCAGCTCCCCAGGGAATGGGGACGGCCCCAAGGCTCACAGAGCTCCAGGAGCATTTGCACAACGCTCTCAGGGAAGCACAGGGTGGGATTGTTGGGGTGTCCTGGGCAGGGCCAGGAGTTGGATCCATGATCCTGGTGGGTCCCTTCCAACTCAGGACAGTCTGTGATCCTGTGACCCTGGGAATTAACTGGACACCACCTTCCCGTGGCAGGAAACCTTCTCCTATTGCAGTGGTGGCTCCAGAGGGGAGCTGAGGTCAGGCAGCACAGAGAGCTCTCCTCGTTCTCACCCAGAGCAAAGGCACTCCAGCACTGGATTTCTGAAGCTGTAACAAGCCCAGCCTCGGTCCCCAGCTGCCTCTCTCACTGCCATCAGCAAGTCCTGGAGTGAGAGCATAAATGCACTTGTTCCGCCTCCCTAAGTGCAAGGAAACTGTCTCAACAACGAGGACGAAATATTTCTCGTGGCTTTCTGTAAGTGAAGGCAGAGAAAGCGAGGCAGGCAGCAGCTACTTGAACCACTCCACCCGGAGAGTCGTAGCCTACAAGAGCTTTGTGGGAATGCTGGGACAAGGCTTTTCTGCCGCAGATGAACCTGCTGCTGCTGCTGTGTCATCGCTGCCCAGCTTCCCTTTTCAGCTCTTCCAGCTCTTGCTTTCATAATAAAATAGCAGTCAGGTCCGTGAAGGATGAGCGAGAACACTCCCCCAGGGCCTCTTGTCCTGCTCTCCATCGTATCCCTGAAATCCATGTTGCTTCCAAAGTGGATTTTTGCATTGCTGGGAGCAGTGAGATGCAGGGGACCACCACCACTAACATCAAAAATCAGGAATTGTTGGGGCTGTTGGGGCTGCCTTGGACTTCATTTTAAACAGGCAGAGATTTGGGCACGCTGGGGTTGTCCTCCACCAAGTGATGAAGAACCTCCACCCCGAAGAACCTCTTCAAAGCTCCCTCCTGCATTTGGAATGGAGGCCAAGAAAATGTCCCCATTGCTGTCACATCACCTCAAATCACTGCTGGTTTTTTTGTCACTTTGAGCGACCAGGATCCGCTCTCATCCTGTGTTTTATACACGGTCAGCAAGAGCCAATCTCTTTCGTAACAGGGCAGGAGCACATCCAATTAAACTGGCAAACAATATTACATTTTCCTATTACTTCGTATAGAACATCCTTTCTGGCAAAGAGAAGCCCAGAGGTTACAGAAATTTTAGGGATTTCTTTTTCAGACTCTTACACGGCTGAATCTGTGATCTCAATTTGAATTAGCTGGGACCTGCTGTTGGGGCTGTTTGTTGTTAGATGTCACCAGTGATGGTGTTGCCAGAGAGGCTGGAACATAATAGACTCAAAAGGACCTCAGGTCAAGGGCAATGAAGTTTAAAATACAATCTCTTCTTGCTTAGAGATATTTTTGCACATGCCTATCCTGAACAGAAAATTCGGGAGAATAATGCTTTCAAGTGCAATCTGAATGAAGTCACAGGGAAAAAGGCAATATATTTTGTAATGAATTCGTTTAAACAACTCAGTGATATTGTTGATTTGCTGCTCCCTGGATTGTAATTTATTAGAAATTGCTTCTGATGTTTACAGGATGCATAAAGAGCAGTTCGATGTAAATAAGGTGCTGCTGTATGGTTAAGTGTCCCTTCTGGTGAATTAAATAACTTGGTGAAAAGACTTCTGGCGTGTATTTATTCCACTTCCTACTTCAATGTCATCTTGGCTCAGTTAACCAGAGGAGAAAAAACAGTTTGCAGGGGAGCATTCCCCCATTTTTGACAAAACCAGATTTTGATGTGGCTTGGAGACCCCCAAACTGCCCTGCGTGCTCTGCTGCCCTCCTCACCCCCTTAGCCTGATCACCCCAGGGACGATTTTTAGGGGCAGGATGCCACTGTGGGAGGCAGAAATGGTCCCTCCCCTCCTTCCACCACCGTGCCAGGGCCAAAGTGCTGAACTCAGCCCACAGAAACTGCTGCCAAACCAGGGGGGATGGAGCACGAAGCCTCCACAAGACAGAGCTCAGGACACTGCCCAAGACTCTCCTTTTTGGCAGAGGGATTTGCTTCATGTGGGGCTTGCTGCCCATGTAGGAACACATCTGAAAATCTACCCACAACCATCTCCAATGGGTCAGGCAAATCTTGCATAGCCAGGGCTAATCAGGAGGAGTTGTAGTGCATGGATTTCTTAAAGCACCTGAAAATGAATGTCAGGATCTACCCCAGAGCCATGACTTTTTCCAGAGGGCCTAAAGGGGGTTATACAGACATAATTTAGCTGGATTCAGCTGTCTAATCTGAGATTTATGGGATTGGCAATGATCTCTTCCCCTCTAATCAATTCTTGTGGTGCAAAAAGGAGCTTGGGAATGACCAGCCGTGGTTTAAAGTGCATCAATTCTTTCCAAAAGGTTTTTTCCTCCACCAGTTTTTTGTTGACCATGATTCCACCATCACAGACAGCCCAACAGAGCAGATCTGTTTGTTTAACTGATTTACAGCCAAACTTTGAATAGCAGCACTTAATTCCACTATTAAGCAGCCTTCCTCTTAATGCAGAAACATCTTGCAAGTCCTCAGCCAGGTTTTATTCCACAGCATCCCACATTTTCTCCCAGCCATGGTGCCAGCTGGGCCAGTTTGCTGTACAGGGGGATCACCCTCCTCTTGGCACCAAGGCTCAGCACAAGCTGTGAATCCCTCAGTCTTCAATACATAGATTTTTTTTTTTGATTAATTTTCCAGTGTCACCCCAATATTCCAGAAAGTCCTTTAGGGAACATGAAATGACTCCTCCTTCAGGGCAGCATGTAATTGACTTTATGCTTGTGCTTTGCTTTCCCTGAAGGATCTGGGCACCTATGGAAGATGAATTTGCTGGTGCTGCTCTTAGAGGCACAGAATGATGGAATGGTTTGGGTTGGAAGGGATGCCAAGATTATCTTGTTCCACCTTGTGCCAGGGACACCTTCCACTATCCCAGGTCTAACCTGGACCTGGACACTTCCAGGGATGGAGCAGCCACGGCTTCTTCTTCCCACAGCCATGTCCTGTGTCTTGTGGTACTTCTGCCAGTGGGAAGAAGATGGAGCTGCTGGGGAAGAAAAAAATTGTTGGCTAAAATGGGGGTAATGATATAAACTTAAACTAAAAGAAGGGAGATTCAGACTTGAGTGAAGGAAGACATTTTTTCTGATGAGGGTGGAGAGGCCCTGGCACAGGGTGCCCTGAGAAGCTGTGGCTGTCCCACCCCTGGAAGTGTCCAAGGCCAGGTTGGATGGGGCTTGGAGCACCCTGGGCTAGTGGAAGGTGTCCCTGCCCATGGTAGGGGTGGGATGAGATGAGCTTTAGGGTCCCTTCGCATCCAAACCATTCTGAGCCAGCCCAGTGTCGATGATTCTATGAAATCAAAATATCTTCCCTTTCTTCCTCTTCCATGCTCTGTGACCATATGCTGAGTTTGGCTGTCAGAATTCAATCACCAGTGCTGGTTCCTGAAGCAGAAGAGACTCTTAACTTATTCTTCTTCCTGTATCTAGGCAAAGAGCTGCTTGTGTGACAAGCTGAGTTAGAATTAACTCGATCATATTTTCATTTTTTTCTGAGCAGAAGCACAACGTTCCTTAGGTTTGATCTTGCAGAATGCCGGCTGCTCTGGCCCTGATCAGTGATCCACGATCAAGATCCATGCGTGGTCACTTGTAGCAAGTCTGGGGGGGTGTTTGCAATGTACATTTAAATTCTGTAAAATATGTGCTGTGCTGTTGACATGAAGGAGTTTGTTCTAGTGCCAGTGCTGGCTCAAAATATAGAATCAGAATGGTTTGGGTTGGAAGGGACCTTAAATATCATCTCATTCTGACCCTCTGCCATGGGCAGGGACACCTTCCACTATCCCACGTTGCTCTGGATGGGGAGATGCATTTGGACCTTTTCTCTCCAGGTCCTCATCTTCCGTCCTGCTAATAGAGCCACGTTTAATGGCAAGAGGCATCACTTTTTACAGTTCAAATGCTCTTGGATTTGGCTTTCCTGGGTTGTGGTGGGAAAGGAGAATAAAGCAGAGAGGAAATTAGAGAGGGAAGCAGCTCATTAGTGGATGGAGCGCTCCTGCTCTCTCCTTTCTTCTGAAGCCTGATGAATGCCACAAACAGGAGCAGAAATTCAGGAATCAGCTCTGGGAGGGCTGTGATTACCTCGGAGTTCTGCTGGGATCCTGCCATCCCACAGCTGAGCTGTGGCCCCGTGGAGCACAGACCTGCAAATGAAGCTCCCCCCGCCACGCTGGGCTGGCTCAGCTGAGCTCAATGTGCCAGCAGGCAGCAGAGCCAGTTTAATATTTATAACCTGATTTGACCACTTAATATATTCAGCCTATTTTTAAGCTGCCTGGCTCTGCACGGAGGGACAGCTCCCATCTCATGGAAGGTTCCTGGCTCCTGGAGGCACCTGGAGGAGCTTTGCAGGTGATGGTCACACTTGAAGGAGAAGGTTTCCACCCTTGCTTTGGTTTTCCAGCAGTGGGAGAGGGCTGCTGTTGGGTTCTGGATTGGGATGCCTGGGAATAGCATGGCCTCTGCCAGGGTGGGATTGGCTGTAATTGCATCAGGAACGTTCACCCAAATTTGCTCTGCTTTATGCTATCTTGGAAAATGCTTCTGCTGGTGCTTTAGGAAGAAATCCTGGAAGCAGTTCCCAACCACTGGTCAGTTCATTTACATGAAGAAGGATTCAGGTAACGAGAAGACACCACTGTGAGGCCAAATAAGCATCAAATCAAGTTTTTGAAGTGCACTAACTCGTAAAATTCAGGTCCTAGAGAGAGACCAGAAAGTAAACCTACAGCAATAGGAGCTGAAACCTGTCTTGTTTGGATTATGTGATTAGAAGTTTGACTATTTTCAGTTTCACTAATCCAAAAAAGTAAGCAATGTCAGCAGAAAATTAGGCAATGTGGGAGGAAAATTTGGTGAGTATTTTGGGGTTTATTTCTAGAAATCAGTTGTTGGCTGAAAAACATTCAGGGAAATTCAAACAGTTGATGTTTCACTTCTGTTGCACACAGAGCTGGGAGGAATCAGAGGCTTTTGAGGGGGGAATTTGTAAGGGACATGGCACTTGAATTCTGTTGTCTCCAAATAGAGATTTATTTTTTTAAATGAAATTCTGGGGGCCTGAGAATTATTCATCATCAAGTATGTGAAAGAGAAGTGGCTGGTGATGAGGAGCTAAAGTTCATGTTTCCAAACCAGCCTCACACAGATGAGATTTGTGCCCACACAGGTGCCTGTGAGTTATTTGAAATGTAAATAAAATATCCCCAACTGCTCACACAGTGAATGCGAGGGTGAGCCTGGTGTGTGATGTGCCCAAATTTGGGGTTAAACCAGATGTGGGCCCAATTCTCCTGGCTTTCTGTCTCATCACTCATCCCATAGCAGGCAGGAAAAAGTGAGATTCTGAGGTTTCTTTTCAAATGAAAACTCATCCCATTTTCACCTCCATGCACGACCACTGATGTGACTGAGCTGAAGTCAGGCCCTCTCCAGTTTTGGGGGAAAGTTGATGCAGTGGGAATTGGGATAATCTGAAAAATGGGGTCTAACCCTAAAAGTACTAATAGGCCAGGATGGGTTTTGAGACCAGCAATCCTGATTGCTGCTCATCCTCAATTCTTTCCCATCTCAGTATCACTAAACCAGCCTTAAAATGACTGTGCAGAATCCAATCCTTCCCTGATCTCCCCAGGGGTGCTGAGGTCTCTCAGGACAAACCCTGTGAGTGACTGTGCTGAGCTAAAGAAGTGCCAGGGGATTTGGGCTTGATTTCAGGAATGGTGTTCCAATGCATCATTCCCAAAAGAACCGGAGCCGCCGAGGGGCTGGCGACTCCCTCAGCAAGGCAGGTGAAGCTCTGGGCAAGGCCCGCAGGGTGGTTCAGCCAAACTTCTAGAATAGAAATCTCTGTAATAGGATTAAGGGGTGCCAGCCAGCGGGGGAAAGGTTTGGAGAGATTAGGGGAGGCGTTGGGAGGAAGGATTAGCGGGAGATACAACAACGACGGAGGCCAGGAGGGCGCACTCAGCGCTAAGGACGAGCGGTGCCACGTGCCACACACGCTCAGGGTTAGCCACCCTCGCCTGGGCAGCCTGGATTTGCTTCCCCCTGCCAGAGGGAAGGGTTAGACAGGGCACTGGGAAGGAATTCTTGGCCGTGAATTGGTGAGGCCCTGGCACAGCTGCCCAGAGAGGGGGTAGATGCTCCATCCCTGGAAGTGTCCAAAGCCAGGTTGGACGGAAACCTGGGGTAGTGGAAGGTGTCCCTGCCCCTGGCAGGGGGGCTGGGGACCTTTAAAGGTCCCTTCCAACCCAAACTCTTCTGTGATTCTCCCATGCACTTTCCATGTTACCCCAGGCTCTGTATTCTGTTGTTAAAACAGAATCATGGAATGGTTTGGGTTGGTAGGGACCTTAAAGCTCATCTCATCCCACCCCCTGCCATGGGCAGAGACACCTTCCACTAGACCAGGCTGCTCCAAGCCCCATCCAGCCTGGCCTTGGACACTTCCAGGGATCCAGGGGCAGCCACAGCTTCTCTGGGCACCCTGTGCCAGGGCCTCCCCACTCTCACAGGGAAGAATTCCTTACCTATATCCTATCTAACCCTGCCCTCTGGCAGTGGGAAGTTATTCCCCCTTGTCCTGCCTTAAACTTCAGACACATCCCAAATATCAACACAGCAAACCAGAAGAGAACAGAAGTGGACCAGGTTCACATCTCTTAACGGCCTTAAAAACCTTCTTAAAGGTCTGCAATGGATTTTTTTCTCTTTTGGTATAGACCCACTCCTTTGGGACCTTCTCTTGGTATAAACTTGTGCTGATACAATCTAACATCTGACATAAATCTGCAGCTGAGGTAATCCTTTCGATCCCAATCTTATAAAACTCGTAGTACCATCTCCACTTGGAACAATGATGTTGTTTTGTTCCACCTCTGGCTGAAGCAGAGGATCTTACTGACCTTTTTGATAGGGCTGAACACTGTTTCCCACCTTCCCAATGCTCCTGTTGTGAGCCTTGAAGGTGGTTCTGACACTTCCCTCTTCTCTCATGAAAAAAACGGGCTACAAGATCTTCCTGAACAGCCTCTTCATATTAAAAAAATATATTCCTTCACTAAATTCCCTTGAAACACGGCAGGTAAAGTACTTTCACCTGTTTACTCAAGGGTGTATCGTATTATCTGCACCAACATGAACGGATCACTTAAACGAGAGGAACCTGGATCCATCCCACTCCTGGAATGCGCCGTGACAACTTCCTCCTCCAGGGGAGAGAGGAGCCAAGGAGGAGAGGTGCCATGCTGGGCCTGTTCCCATCAAAAAGGAAGGAAGCTCAAGGGCAGCCTGGGCTGCTGGGACCATGGAATGGTGGAGCTGGAGACCCTCGGGGCAGCGAGGAGGGTGCAGTGCAAAGGCATGACCCCGGGTGGCAGGAGAGCAAATTTCAGCCTCTTCAGGGATCTGTTTGGTTCAGTCCCATGAGACAATGCCCAGGAGGGAAGAGGGGCCCAGGAAAGCTGGTTGACATTTCAGGATTGCCTTCTCCAAGCGCTGTTTCCATCGTTTTCTGCCTCAGGCCACTATTTACAAATTGGATGCAAGAGCCAAACTTCACGTCCTTGAGGAACAGTATTCATCTTACAGCACAGTCTGCCAGAAATAGGGAATTTAGAGTGTTTTGGAGCCTAGAAATCATCATCAGCATGACTCTGGAATGGTTTTGGCCTGGGATAAGCAGTGCTGAGCCAAGGGGCTCGGAAGATGTCCCTGGCCATGTCAGGGGGGGTAGATTAGATACCTTAACAGTCCCTTCCACCCCACACCATTCTGTGATTTGATTCTGTGGAACAGTCCCCACACCCAGATTAGGGACAGACCTTGGCACTGTTCATTTTACCAGGACAAATGTCCTGGAATCCCAGCCTGCTATTGGAAGAGTCTTCTTCCAGTGCTGTTGAGTATTTATTGCATCATGGGCTTTGTCTGCATTTCCTAAAGCTGGGCAGTGAGAAAGTTGCAACTGGAGTCTTGGAATTTAATTTAGTGGCTGCCTGGTTGTCGGGCAGTTCTTCTGCCCATCGTATGCCAGACATAATCATATTCCATCAGAGGCAGAATCAGCCAGAGTGTCCTTCATTGTTAAGTGCAGCACAAGCCCATCGGCCTTCCTTGGGTTTGGGTTTGTTGTTTTGCTGGTTTTTGGGTTTTTTTTTCCATGACACATGTAAATATTGGTTATTGGGACTCTTGTCTGTGGACCTTGGAGTGCTGAGCTATGATGGCAAAAGGGAACGGCAAAAGAAACGGTGAAAATGCCAAGATGGAAAGGCCAAGCAGTGGTTTAGGTGAGATAAAATAACAGACAAGCTCAGCCTTGTGGTTGTCATGTTGTTAATAATAAATACTGTGCCAGGACTGGGAGAGGGAGGAAGGGGAGGGAGAGGATGGAGAGGAGATGATGTTGGAATTGAGTCTGGAGCAGAAACAAAGCGATTTTGTGTCTGTCCATGTGCACGATCTGCACTTTGCCTGTACTCCTGAGATAAGATCACCTTCAGGGCATGTGGCAGCCTGGCTAGAAGTGGGACAGTCACCTCCTCTGGCTGTGCTGGCTCTTCCATAGCCGGGCTCCCTGCCCAGTTCCCATCTGCTCGGGGCAGTGCTGAATTCACATCTCTCTGCAGCCATTTCTGCTGAAAAACCCAGGGAAACCCCAAGCAGCCACAAAGAGAAGTTATCTGGACTAAGGTCATTTTCCAAACGTGCGTGGAGAGCTTGAAGCACATGGAAAACCCATATATTGAGGCTGTTTTTGCTCTTAAATATGGAGCTGTAAGTCCAAACAGATAAAACTGAAGGATTAAAAGGAACCCCCACAGAACCAGATACGTTCAACGCAAATGCCTTTGAAAGAAGGTCATCTAAAATAACAATTAATTCATGGACATCCCTATCACAGCTTAAATTTATTAATAACCCCTGAAATGATGAAGTGACAACCAACAGCAGCATTTAAGCTGTGACTATTCGTGTGCTGCTGCTGGGGAGCCCATCCCAGGCGAGGGGGAAGAGCTGATTCAGGTTTTGACCAACAAATTAATGATTCTGTGGATGTAAACAGCGTTATTCTGTCAGGCCACTGATGTCAGCACGGCAACACCGTGTGGAGATGCTCCCAGCTGGAGGGCTGCTGGGAAGTTTGTGGAAGATGCCCAGATCCCTCAGAGAAGCTCAGCTGCGGTCCCTCAGCAGCCGCCTGCGCCTGCCAGCGGTCCTCAGTTGACATTATCTCCTGGCTTCACCTCCCAATGCTTCCCTGTCCTCTTTTGCTCCCCGTTGGAAGCCCTTTCCCTCTGGCAGATTGATGGAGTTCTGGGGGGGTGTCCCCAGTGGCCGTGCTGCCATCTGTCCCCCTCCTGCCAGCACAACCCAGAGGCAGGGATGGGCTCCCCGAGTGCTTCCAGGGGTCCCTCCAGGTTTTCTCTCCTATCACTGCTGAGTGGAGCAAATATCTCTTGGTGGGATGCAGGCACCTCAAAATTCTGCCCAAGAATGGGCTAGAACAGTGCCCTTCCCAGTGAAGACACAGTGAGGCTGCCCCTTAGCTGTAGGGTTTGCTCCAATCTGTCACAAAAATAACTTATTCCAAGGCAAGCCGGTCCCGGGAGGGAGCAGAAGTCCTGGTTGCTCTTCTGGCTTCATCTTTTATCCATCCCTGTGGCTTTTCCCTCCCCTGCCTGCTGCTAATCAGCATTCCTTGCAAAGAGCAGCTGCTAATCTGCAGCAGGAGTTGGTGCGTGCGGGGTGTGGGGAGGTGGTGGGGTGGTGAAGGGACACCCTTGCAGCAGCTCCTGCTGCAGCAGCACCAAAACACCCCTTTCTCAAAGCCACCTAAAGGCTAAAAAGGATCCGACCTCGTGCACCCACAAAAAAAAAAGCTGATTCGTAGCAGTTGCATTTTATTGAGGGGAAAAAAAAATGTTTGTCTTTGCGTGTGTGTGTGTGTTTGTGTGCGTGCTCGTGTGTGTATATAAATACATATATATACTTTCCCCTCTGAAACAACTCGCTTCCCTTTGGGAATAAAGGGGATCTTTAAAAATGCAAAAATTCCTTCCAGACAGTTTGTCATGTCTTACTAGAAAGAGCCGACCCTATTAGCAATTTAAATGATGTCTCCCATTAGCATAATTTTTAATGAAGCAGAGCACGTGTTTCACATTTGTGTTTCCGACGTGGGGAGGAGACACTCGGACACTCAGTGGGAGTCAGGAGAAATTGGCTCTCAGAAGGTCAGAGGGATGGGGCACGTGGCACTCCTGGCCAGGACTTTATTTGGGATGGTTCTCTGCAAGTGGGTTCGCCTGAAAGTAATTTTCATAAAATCCCAGAATGGTTTGGGTTGAAAGGGACTTTAAAGCTCATCTCATCCCAATTCCTGCCATGGGCAGGGACACCTTCCACCAGCCCAGGGTGCTCCAAGCCCCATCCAACCTGGCCTTGGACACTTCCAGGGATCCAAGGGCAGCCACAGCTTCTCTGGGCAACCTGTTCCACCACCCACATAGTGAAGAATTTCTTCCTAATTTCTAATTTGTTCCCAAAATTCTATGTATCATTCAATGGAAAACCTTCACTGACAAAAAAGACAATGAGAATAAACCACCATTCCAGCGGAATATTTTCAGAATTCAGAAAAGGTTGTAAAGTGCCACTGTTGGATGTGCACAGAGAAACTGTGGTTTTCATTTATCTTCTTTTTTTCCTCCAAAAATATGTTGGGAATAGCAGGACTTTTCTCCCCCGTTGTCATTCATAAAGTCTTGGGAAGCTTTTAATCATGACCCAGAATCTTCTTCAGTCTGTTGCCCTATAAGCCAGGCTATGGCTCCCACCTGGAAGTCCAAAAGGCTTTAGCAAAACTGGAGTGACTGGTGGCAGGAAGTGCTAAATAAAATCACTTTGCCACCCCAGATGTGTTATTATTGTTAATCCAAATTTTTATTTGCTTTACAGTACCCCCGTGGCAGAGCACAGGAAGGGAACGCCAAAGGGTTTTCAACTTGATCAAACACCAGATACAACAGGACTGGCGTTGGTTTTCGTGGCTGAAAATTTACATGGTTTCCCTAAAATGAAACAATGCCTGAAACTTTTTCTGTCTTTTTCCCTGTTTTCCCCTTGTTTTTCCCACTTTTCCCTGCCTTGCATTAGGGCAGGTCCTCGTGCACGAGCCATTTGCGACGTTAGAAGGGAAATTGTGCGTGGGTGTGAAATCTTGTGTGCACACATGTTCCACATTTTGTTTGCTTAAAAGCCCGTGCAAAGCTTCTATTTTTTCTCCTTTTTTCCCCCCCTCCTTTTCCTAATGGGAAAACACTCCTGGGAACTGAAGTTACACAGGCAATAACACACGACACAAACCAGTAACTGATCCTGATGGGGAGGACAGGGACGCCCTTGTGCCGGGCCACCCTTTGGGACAGCAGGAGGTCACTTGGACCAACCTTTCCCCGGCGTCCGCCTCCCCTCCTCGGTCTGCCACGACGGGGAAACATCCTCATTAGGATAATAGGCAGATTTCCAGGATCCACTTCTGATTCCCTCGCCCTGGAACGGTCCCAAATATCACAGATGTTTTGACGGCTCTCCCAGAGGGCGGCAGCAGCTCGTCCTCCTCCACTTTCGGCACGTCGAGCCCTGGCATGCGGCGAGCAGCTGATGCCCTGCTCCGTGTCGGGGATGGCAGCTCCCCCAGTGCTCCCAGTGAACCCAGCACCCTCAGAGTGAGGTCCCCACGTGGGGTTGTGCCCAGCTGGGATTTTCAAAGCCGTTTGGCATTCTGGAGCTGCAGTCCCCGTGCTGTGCATGCTGCAGGAGCTTTTGGGGGAAAAGATGGCTTTTCAGGGCATCCTGCAAACAAGTGCTGCTTCTGGAGAAGGACCTTGCTTTAAGAAAGTTGCAGGGGACACAAGAAGGAGGGATGAATGTTAATTGTTGCTTTCCACAGGCTTGAATAGGTAGTAAAGCACTGAGTCCCAGTTAGGTCAGTTTGACCATTATGGAAAAAAGCAGGGAATAAACTTTCAGCATCAAGATTGTTTTCCACATCAGGGGAATCTTCCTCAGTCTTCTCTAGCCCCAAGCAAACACAACCCTGATTTCCATGCTGGGTCCCACCCTGATGGCTACAGGATGAGGACAGTGAGTCCAAAGACATGAAACCGTGTCTCGATTTGTTGGGTAAGCTCAGGAAATTATTTCCCTTCCACCTTCCCTCCTATCCTCCCCACCTGCCTCAGGAGAGGCTGGGAAGTTTATTTCACTCAGGATTTCAAAGTGCTTGGGAAAGTTCAAGTGAAAGACGGCACAGAGCTGTTGTTGCTGCTGATGTTTTATTTGTCTCTGCCAGTCAATTAGGGGAGAAAACCTGACAATCAGAAGTCATTCATTGCAGTGTGTAACAGCCTGTTGTAGGATGTACCTTCCTTGGGAAGGAAACAAGAGCTCCCTGTTTATGGGAAGAGTGGAAATGTCAGACAATAAAGTCTCTGTATGTGTCTGACCTGGCCCATCTCCCACCTGGTGGCCTCAAACCTGGCAACAAATCAAAGTTTAAGAGAAAACTAACAGATAAGTGGGAGAATAACCACCCTTGGTGCCATCAAGGCCAGGTTGGATGGGGCTTGGAGCAACCTGGGATAGTGAAAGGTCTCCTTGGCCATGACAGGAGATGGAATGCGATGAGCTTTAGGGTCCCCTCCCACCCAAACCATTCTGGGATTCTGTAACTTGTGCCACAAACCTCGTACCCTTGCTGGGCCTTCATTGAAAGCCCTTCACAAATATTAATCAAAGAAAGTGCATCGAAGTCCGCTGTGTTCCAGGCCACAGGACAATCCATCCCTTGGGCAGTCACTGGAGCAATACCAGTGTCATCCATGGTTTTCAGGTTGCTCTTGCCCCTACACTCTCGAAATTCCCAGACCTCGAGCTGGTCCTGCATTTATGGACTGAGCAAGTGCCTCAGAGGGTGGTGCATGATACAGCATGGCAGGCACATGGTGGGATTCCTGGGGCTGTCCTCCTCTGTAGGAGCTGGACTTCGATGATCCTTGTGGGTTCCTTCCAACACAGAATATTCTGATTCTGCGATTCTACGGTTCCATGATCATGGACACAAAGATTCACTGCTACCTCAGGGGTAAAATACAGCTCTTCTCCACACAGCCTCTTCCTTTGGAAGAAAGCCGGTGTCCCCTTTTGGTGAGGAGGTATCCATGAACAGCCATGAGATGGGATCTCACATGCTCATGATGAAGAGCCCCTTCTTTAGAGCACCAAACTCAGTTTCTCAAACAGAAATTCCAGGACAGACCATAATTATTCAAGTTAGAGCTTGGCAGAGCATTGCAGCTAATTCTGTTCAGAAGGACACATGTGCTGGCACCGTGAATGGTCACAAGTGGACACAAACCAAGCTTGAGGCCTCCTCTGGAGGCTGTTGGCATCAGCAGCACTGACCCACCCAGGGCTACTCAAGAACAGAAGGAAAAGCCATCTGCAACATTCCATGTCAGCCAGAGGCTGCAGATCCCAACATTGTGCAGCCAGGACTTGTCGCAATGTCATAGGATAGGGAATGTCCATCCAATACAAACCAAGAAAACGACAGAACCCTCTCTTCCTTCTCAGAAGTTGTCCTGAAAGGATGTGCATCCAGCCAACACAGCATTCTCCATCCATACTCACAGATGTTAAGGAATTTAGGAAGTGTATTCTCTCCAAAAGGGATCTTTGAACTGGAAAATATCTTTGATATTCATAGTCCTACCTCTGTAACAGTTCCTGTCAAAACCCATGATACGAGTCTTCCTTTCCCCCCGCAAAGAGAGACCGAATCAAGCCGATCATGAAATTTCATTCATTTTATTGTCCCCATTTGATCTGCCAGGTGGAGGTCAAGAGGAAATATTCTATTTTCTTTTGGATTTTAATTCAGGAATATCTGAGTTATCTCGGCTGATTGAAGGTGACCCCTGTGATGCTGCTGCTGGATGTTTCAGAGAAAGGAGCAAGGCATCTATCAGTGGGTGAGGATGGAATTCCTTTCTTGTCAGAAATGCTTCCGTAAACATTTTAATCAGGGCTGTTTTCGTAGCTGAATGATTACTTAGGTGGGCGCTACAACTACCACGAGTGGTGCAAGGATGTATTTGTCCTACTGTCAGGATTCCCTGGAACACTCCACTTTCTCCAAGTTGTTCCTGCTGTCATCTGGAACACAAGCTGATGGTAATTGGCCTTTTAATAACACCAGCACATTGTCCAGCATGACCAAGTGCCAGGACTGATTTGGGCTTTATTGTCATGCAGTCTTCCAGAAAATTAATTGCTGTCTCCAGTAGTGATAACCCGGAGTCTTTAACACGAGAAACTCCTCCTGGTTTAAATAGTAAACTTACTGGGAGAGTGGTTGCCTTTTGCTTTTTTTGTTTAAACAAGATTTAATTTGCTCTAAGGAATATTGATGTGAGATTAACTCCAGAGGCTGAAACTTGGGTTTTGATATGAGTTTTCTGTCCATCCAGCCATCCATCCTGTCCATCTACAACTGACAAGTCTCCCAGTGATGGGAGGACTCCAGGGAGCAAACAGAAGGATTCACTCCAGCTCCTGCCATTTTTTGGCCAAAGACAATCCCGCGCAATTTAAGAGGAGCTCCCACACAGCAGGCACCTCCTGCCTGTAGGTTTTGCACTGGGCAGTTTGTTAAATGCACATAAAATGCCTTTTCAAATGTTCTGCAGAGTAAATGTGTTTTTTTCTGCTCATTTGTCGCTGGGCTAATGTTGGGAAGCAGCAGAACGGGCCATTTGCAATCGTAATGCTGAGCAGCCAAGCAGAGGCGTGTTCCAGGCCTGTGGATTGGCAGCTAGCACTTGAGGCGTGGCCCTTAAATTATTAAACTGATCAGTCTTTGGAGTTTTAAAATCTTTCTTACAGTGTGGTATTTATGGGTGCTCTGCTGGGATTAACTGTCTTGTCTTTGTGGGATCTTAAATTTTGAGCCAATGTTCACGAAGTCTTCTGGAAGAATCTTTGTAATCACAGAATCACAGAAGATTTGGGTTGGAAGGGACCTTAAAGCTCATCTTGTTCCCCCTCCTGCCATGGGCAGGGATGTCACTCACTAGATCCGGTTGCTCAGGGCCCCATCCAATAAATCCAATAAATCAACCAATTTTGTTACAAATTTCTGTTGTTCACCTCTCTTGTCCAGCCACAAAGAGGGACAGACTGGATCAGGACCTTTCCATTGCGGATCCAGAACTTGAAACTTCCAAGATAAAGCTTCAGATTCTGACCCAAGTTGATGGGAATCAAACTTTTTGCCGAGAAATTCCAATGAAACAAAATGTGAGGGAAAAAAAAAAGATATGTTGAAGAAAGAGATTCTCCATGGCAAGTGCCCACAGCACCAGACTGCTGGGGAAAAAAATGGTGTGCCAAAAGCCTACTTCCTGAAGACTTTCCTAACTTTAAATGAATCCCAGCCTGGCATTTTCATGGGATACAGCGTGCTGGTGTCTCTCCCTGGATGATGCAGGCTCACATTGACTTAGAGCTGGCACGGAGCCTCCATGGTGGTGGTGCTCCAGGACACGTTTTGGCCCATTCCTCGCCACGAGAGGACCACAGGTCTTCAAGCTGGATCTACATTTACTTTTCTTGGTGATTCAGTATCTTGATGCCCTTAAAAGGACCTCCCTGCTTTCTCTACACTTCCAACCCTTATGTTTTGGAAGCTCCTCAAGCTTTTTAAGAACCACAGTTACACTTTGCCTCCTTCCTCAGCAAATGGAGTTATTTCACTTTATTTCTCTCATTTCACTCTGCTGTGGCCCAAGAGGAAAAAACTCACTGGGCTCTTGAAAGGTTTACAAGGGGTTACCCTGGCAGTGGCTTGGAGAAGCGATGGGAGGATTCAGCAGCCCCATCTGAGGCTGTTCACAGAGGGGATAGGGCTTAGAATTATTGTCCTGTGCAAACTGCTTGGCAGGAGCACTGCTTCTCCCCCACAAGGATGGTGGGAAGTGCATCATCTTCCTCTCTGCAGAGTTGCCGTGAAATTAATGTGGCCATATGGAAGTAGGCTGCAGATCTTGACTGTCTAACACACTCCAGTTTCCAAAATCATGCTCCCGACACAACGCACCCATAGGCTGCTCCAAACCCAAGCCTCGTGGCAAAAAGACAATTTTGCTCCTCTGCATCAGCCAAGGTACTCTTAGGTGTGAAAGCTAAAGGTCTCGAGCAATTTATAACTGCTAATGTTCTGGCCCCGAAATAATCGTGGAGGACATTTTATTTTCTGTTTATTCCTCCTGCCTTGAAGTGAATCAACTTCTGAGCTCACACCATGTGACGGTGGCGGTGGCGCATGAGTTTTCTGTGCCAGGAGAGAGTATCCAGGCAACTAGACCAGATATCAAAATCTTGTCAGATTTTTCCCACCCTGTATTTTGTCTGTCTTATGGCCCTTATTACCACTGAATTCAGGACCCGTTGATCTCTAATGAATTCATCTCGCAGCTGCCTTTTGCAGACAGAGAAATGTTTCTGTTCTGCAGATGGAGATGGGAGACATGGAGAGCCCTGTAGCAAAGTCGGGTGAAGCAGGGATTGAAGTGGGATATGCCAGGTCATCAACCAGCACCAGAGTCCCCTGTTTAAAGGTGGGGACAGTTCTGAGTGTGAGCTAAAAAAGGAAAGCCAAAGTCCGAGTTAAAAAAGGAAAATTAACAAGGTTAATTTAACTGTAGGAGAATTTTGGCTGGAAGGGCCTTTGTGAGGTCTTTGGTCCAACCTCCTCTTCCAAGAAGGGTCAGTCCCAGGTTTAGAGCAGGTTGCTCATCCAGCTGGGTCTTAAAACCATCCAAGGATTGAGACTGCACAACTGCAACCATGCCTGGAAGTATTCAAAAGTAATTTGGATGTGGCACTAGAGGACACGGTTTAGGTGGGCTTGGCAGTTCTGGGTTAACAGCTGGGATGATCTTGAAGGGCTTTTCCAACCCAAATGATTCTGTGATTCTGCTCAGAAGACCTCTGCAAGAAGATCCATAGACCATCCATAACTTCTCTGCACTTGTCACCCATCCCTGGGCAGGAAAACCAGATCAATTCACCTGTCATTGTAATTCTTCCCCTGTAAGTGAGACACAAAAGCCGAATCCTACAGCATTAACTTTTAATGCTGATCCTTTTTGTTCCTGCTTTTTGTTCGGCACTTCACTGTCAAGAGGAGAAATTGAGGGAGACAGGCATCATTTCTTGTATGACCAAACAGCCACGCTGGCGACGGAATACCTGACTTTTTTCCCCCCTAGTTGTTAGGAATGTGGAAGTCAGTCATGGACATTGTCATGGCAAAACGGCGGCTGGATACTGAATTAGACTTCAACTAAGTGTGGAATTTCAAAACCCGAGAATTATTTGTTATGTTGCAGAGATTCACCACCCTGTCAGGGAAAGAATAAAGTTTCTTCTGTTTTAAGTTTAAAAAAGTGATGGTGATGGCCTAACAATTTTAAAATTATTTGGGGTGGGGTCAGGAAAATAATATACATTTTTGATTCCTTGGCATCTTAATTTAATGTCCTCAGGTTTTATTTCTTCAGCAATTCCAAAATGCATTTGTTTCAAAGCCTATGTCCTAATTAAAAAGCCCAGTGCCCTGAAATAAGCAATGAATGTCCTAAATAAAGAAAAAGAAATAAATAAAGGGCCTGTTAAATTTTCTCCATAATGTCCATGAATGATGAAGCATCCCCCTCTTCCTTTTTGACCTATGGATATCATTAATATGGACAGCTCCAGCACAATGAACTGGAAAGAATGGTAATATTTTTAATTTCCTCTCCTGGAGAGAAATAGATGCTTTTCCACAGTAATGTTCCCATAGGTGATACACCGACTCCTGGCCTTTATCTTGGATTTTGTGGGGATCACAGAATACAGTCTCATTACTTGGGAAAACAATATCCATGCTGCAAATTCTAATGAGTCTTCCAGAGGCAACCCATGGAGGCTCTTCCTGAGTGACCTGGAGTGGACAACAGCTCAAAATTCCTGTAGGCAGCTTGGCCAGCCTTGGTTATAAAGTCAGCAAAACGATGATTTTGCAGTAGGTTACAGGTGTAATTCAGCTTTGTCAGTTTAGGCTGACAATTGATTTGTACTTTTTGCTGATGCAGGAATAAAGACAAAGGGAAGGGGAGAAAAAAGACAGACTGGGTTTTTGGTTTTTTTTGCTACTAAACAGCAAATACAATGATGTGGCATGAGAAGAGCATGCACTTGTGCCAAGGCTCTTCTGGAGCAAATGTAGTTGTTCCCCAGGAAAAGGACTGGAAGAAAAAGGCTTCATTTGGAGGATGAAGGTTTAGGGGTAGATATTAGGAAAGCTGCCCCACTCTAAGAGTGGAAGAAGACTTTTTCCAAGAACCTGGTAAAAAACAACTAATGCATCAGTATGACTGTGACATCTTCAAGAAGAAGTTTTGGCTTGAGAGGGGAACTTCGCAGGTCTGACATGACCCACATCGCATTTCAGACAGGTCCTGGCTGTAGGGGATCATTCTCCCATATTTTTGAATTAATCACTCTCCCACGTTTTTGAGTTGATCACTCTGCCATGTTTCTGTGTTGGTGCATGGCCTGGGAAGGTCCCGAAGAGCTGTTGTTGGGCTGAAGGGCTGAGTCAAATATCTGTCGAGCCTATTTCTTTCTGCTTTGGGGCAAGGGGAGTCTGCCCACCATCTGGGAAAGCCTCTGGATGTCCGTCCATCCATCCCTCTGGCTCCCAGCCCTCAGAGCAGCACCGAGCACTTCCCGTCGCCGAGGCACAAAGCTCGGGAGCTCCAACACGCGCTCGCAGGAGGGGGCCCGGCTGCAGCATAAATGATCAAAGGGCAGAGCAGGCTGATGTGCAGAGAGACGCTGTGATACAGCAGCAGAGATCCCCTCCAGCCCTTGCCGATGCTAATGCATATATTTACCTCCTGATTGACTTCATAATTAATTGACTACGTGGGGCGGATCCTTCTCTCACCTCCCTGGCTCTGGAGAAGCAGAGTTACACGGGTGTAAAACAGGGCCATGCGAGGGATGAACGAGGCCTTTTGTCTTTATTTTCTCTGCGAATGCACAGAAGCCATAAGGAGACTGTGAGGATATGAATGAGGGCAAAAAAAGTATTTCTTTCAATCCCCAAACTGCAGCAGGAGAGAGTCAGCACAGGCAAGGGTTGAGGCAGTGGTTATAAAGTAGAAAGGTTTGTGTTTTGGCTCAAAGGTGGTTATATTTTTTAAAAAAATGGTAGAAAAGTAGGGGAAATTAATACTTCCATCCCAACCCGAAGAAGGAGAAGAAGCATTTGTTATGCAAATCTTTTCATTATTGCAAATCCCGAGTGCTGATAAGAGATAAGCGTTGTTCTAGCTTTATTTCAAGTAGCTCCTGCCCAGACGCGGGGACGTGACTCTATTGCTGCGAGACAAGGAAACAAACACACACATTTTCCCCCTGTACATTTATTTCTGTTACTGGAACACGGATTCTGGAGCCTGCCTGAAAAGGCATTTGGTCCATTGAGGCTTGTTCATTTTACTGCTTTGTTTTCTGCTAAGGTGACATCTGCTCCTGAATGACCTTCGCATCTTTTCTCGGCGCAGCCTGGCCCGGGTGGCCGCTCCTTTATGCGCATACATTAACGTGCGGGTGAATCGCAGCTTCAGGAGGGCTGTTCTTTACCCTTTTCATTTTCCCTAATCCCGGAGTCTGCGGGGAACAAAGGGCTGGATCCTCACGGTGTAAACGGCCAGACCCGGCTGCGGGGATTTACATCCACTGCGGCGTGACACCGGTTATCTCCCAAAGCCATTCCCCACTTTACCTTCTCTGCCATCAAATTCCTTGTCCTTGTTAGAATTTATTGCTGTCCCCCCCGGTTTTTTGACTGTTGGGAGGGCAGCTGTAAAATCCGTGTGCAGGGAGCAGCGGCAGCTCCCATCCCTGGTCGGGCACGATCCCACTACCGGGGATTGCTGGTGGGGGAAAGGTTGGTGCCACACACATAGCACGGGATGCTGCTCCCCACCCCATCCCTGTGCCAAGATGCTCCCTAATTTTGTGGCCCCCGTGCAGGATCTGTCCACATCCACTGCTGCCTTCCATGGAAATCAATGAGGTTTGTTCAGCCCTGCATCTAGCCGAGGCTCAGTCCTCTGTCTGCCTGGCTATTAAATTAGTTTTCCACGTGACAGCGGAGCTTCCAAAGTTTGCAGCGTAATTTCAGTCTCATACGCAGCTCTTTAAGCCATTTTTCCTCCTCTCCCATTGTTTCACCGCTCTCTCCCCATTCAGCAGCTCGGTGTTGCAACAGGAATATTCCACTTGCCCCATCTCCCTTTGTTTGGCACCGTTGTTTTTTTGCATCACCACCAAATGAAATCAATTTTAGAACTGATTTCTCTGCCCTGGCACTGGAATGACATGCCGACAGTTTCTGCTACAAATTCTCCTTGCTGTCCATAATAAGTTACTTAACCATTCCATTATTTCATGCAGGCTCCCGGTGGGTTTTAGCTGCACGAGGCGTCTTTCTGATGAAATTGGCACCGGCTTTTAAAAAATCCAAATCAATTATATCTCCTGGGCCCTGCTCAAGACTTTAAAAGAGGTTACTTAGGCAGGATCTTCGTTTTGCACATCTGGGTGGAAAACGCACAGGCATTTTTTCCCCTCTCATGTTGGTTTTTTTATTTTGTATAAAATTGTTTATCATTAAAAGAGTCGGGAGCTCACTCCACGAGGAAATTTGGCTGATATTTATGGCAAGGCTCCAGTGGCTTTAATGAATGCAATGTTGATCACTTGAACAACAGGATCAGCAATATGGCACGGATGCGATAGCCCTTTTTTCCAACCCTGGATATGAAGTACCAGATAACACCGTCGTGTCAGAGGGCAGCTCCCAACAGAGGGGAACAGTCGTGAGCTCAGTGTCAGACCTGGTTTCTTCTCCAATCTCCAGTGGCAGCTGGAATTAGGTGATCTTCAATGCCCCTTCCAACCCAAACCACTCTCTGGCCTTCTCCCCAGCAAGACTGTCCCTGGAGTTAATCCAATTCTTTTTCTATTCAGAGGGATATTGAAATCCAATATTACCTATCCTGGCAAGCTTTCTGGTAACAATTGGAAGCAATTAATCCTAATGAACTTTTTAATCACCAATTTCACTAGATTTCTCAATCTTCTCAAGCAAGTCTTACCTGATCTATTTTCTAAATGAACACTGAAATGCTCCTTTATGGAAAGGAAAAAAATCGACTCCCTCACTTCTTCGAGGTCATATCGTTATGCAAAAAACCCACATGTGCACAACTTCCCACCTTTTTAAAAAATCAAACCTAAATCTGACTTCTTCTAAGTACCTAATGGGAGCTGCAATTTCTTGCTAATTATATAATTACTCCAGATTGTTATGTAGCACTGGCAATCAAACACTCAAAATACTTTTAGCTTGAAGAAAGTAATTACGTAATTCCAGCGAAGCCGCATTCGTTGCTGCTCCTTTCTCCCTGCGGCTTCATGTCCGCAGCCAGCAGAGCTCAGACAACCCTGGCACATTATTCAATATCACCTAAAGGCCAGGCTGGGTATGAAGAAAGGGTTTAATGTGAAAAAAAACCCAACTTATTTATACAAACAGAGCGAGATGGATGTGTATATAAATTTATGTATATATGTATTATATTCTGGATTTTGAAGCCCTTTTCTTTTTAGAGGCCAACAGGACCATGCTCATTCCAGCATGGCAGTCCCTCAGGAGACTTCCCTGTCACAGTGTCTGATATGGTTCCAGTCCTGGGACTTCCCAGTGGATATTTCCATGGGAAGAGTTTGCCCAGACTCAGTGACAGCTCAAGCGTAGCCTGATTGTTATTCACCAGCTCCTGCACACCTGGACCACGGCCCCACTGCTTTACACGTCTGACCAACACAGAGAGAAAAATTCCCTTGTCCCCAGTCCTTCAGGGTAATGTCCCTTGACACCAAATGCTTTCAATTCAGGTGACAGTTCTGTCTCTGAGGTCTCCACATTCCTTGCTGTCTATGACAAGACACTCAGATAATGGTTTAGTCTTCAATCCTACATTTTAATTCCTTCCTTTTCACTGCAAGCTTTGTGGAGAATGAAGGTGTGCGTGTTTCTCTGAGATCTGTATGAGATTTCAACATTTCATTAACTTCTTGGTTCACACTTCAAGTAGGTTTTGAAAACAATTACCAGGTTTTTCATAAGGAGCAGGGGGAAAAAATAAAGAACAAAAATAGTTAACAACAGGCTGAATATTTGGCAGAAAGCAAAAGGGCTGGGACCTGATGCTGTTCAGTTGAGAAGAACTCACTGATATCCACCGATTTCAGCAAGAACCTCCTGCTATATTGCTTGTATTATGGTTACCATGATTCAAAGGCCAGGAGTTATAACGGATTTTATTTCTGTCTCTATTTATGTCCCATGGTCCCAAGGACTCTTCCTTCTTGCTTGGTTTTGTTTTGGTTATTTTCATTGTTGTTGTAGTTTTGTTTTTTCTTCCTCAGGACTAAGGCCTGAGAGCAGACCCTCTCTTTATGGCATCACAGAAGGGCTGGGGCTGACAGAGGTTTCTAGAGACCACCCAGTGCCACCCCCCTGTGAGAGTAGGGTCACTAGAGAAGGTCACACAGGATCTCATTCAGGTGGATTTGGAATATCTCCAGAGAAGGAGACTCCACAACATCCCTGGGCAGCCTCCTCCAGTGCCCGCTCACCCTCAGAGCAAGAAAGCTTTTCCCCATATTCAGACAGAACTTCTGAATGTTGTGGTTTGTGTCCATTGCCCCTTGCACTGTTTTTGGGCACCACAAAAGAAGCCTGACTCCATCCTCTTGGGAGCTGCCCTTAAGTGATTTGTGTACATTGATAAGATTCCCTCTCAGTCCTCTCTCCTTGAGGCTGAACAGGCCCAGCTCCCTCACGATTTCTCTTAATGAGATGCTCTGTAGAATCCCAGAATGGTTTGGGTGGGGCAGGATCTTAAAGCTCATCTTGTTCCAACCCCCTGGCATGGGCAGNCTTGTTCCAGCCCCCTGGCATGGACAGGGACACCTCCCACTAAACCACAGATGGGATATTGGGAAGGAATTCTTCTCTGTGAGGATGGTGAGGCCCTGGCACAGGTTTCCCAGAGAAGCTGTGACTGCCCCATCCCTGGAATTGTCCAAGTCTAGGCTGGACAAGGCTTGGAGCAACCTGGGATAGTGGTCTAGTTCAGGCCTCACTTTGCTGGAAATCATTTCCATTTAACCCAGAGAGTGTAAATTGACCTGGAAAAATACCTCTGTTGAAGATGATTGGAGATGATCTGTTTTGACTTGACAGAAAAAGCAAGTATATTTATATATAACCTCTTCCATTTTCCTTGCCCCTCCTAAGTCAGGGGCAGTCCTCTGTTTAGTCATTCCTGGGGCTGAAACCAGCATGGAATGCTAAATGGATTAATTAGTACTACATCACTCTAAATTTAGACAGCTTCCTTTCAGAATTAGATTTCTTCAGGTTTATGCCATTACATTTCTTAAATGTACATTCTCAATCACATTAGCAATTATGAATACATTACATTTATTTTCTTTTTGAAATATTTTACTGTTGTACCTTTAGGATATGAAATACACACAGTGTCCTACCCAGGCAGAAATGTGAGGTCACTGCCGCCCATGATTTCATTGCAAATCTCACAATTTTAAAGATAACCCTGAGACCTTTTCACAAGAACTATCAGGTAACACTTTGTATGAGAGAACGAACTTTGATTTTTGAAGGAACTTTTTATCTCCTGTACTTGCAGAGATATTGCAGGGGTCTGTTAGCATGGAGGGCTGGGTTGGAACTAGATGATCTTAAAGGTCTCTTCCAACACAAACTAGTCTAGGATTCTAGGGGTCTTGAAAAACATGGAGCATTTGCAAAAACCAGGAGGTGATTAAAAATATTTGACATTCAAACTAAAACTCCCATCTGTCCCGGCTCCCACGCCAAAGGGCTGCTCCCCCTGGGGAAGGGCCCAGGGGAGTCCCCCTCCAGGAGAGCCTGCACTGCTGGCAGTCCCTCAGGCCTGGGGACACCTGGCTGCCCTTTGGGGCTTGGTGGCTCTGATCTGGGCCTCAGCAATGCTTCTGCACCTCTTGGGTGTCTTTTCCTGGGGCTGCCTGCACTCCCTCCCCATTCCATGCAGACACAGACAGGTTATGGATGAAATTGTTTTAATGGAAAAGCGGAACAGTGAACATCATCCTCTATGTCTCCATCTCCATCTCTATCTACATCTTCATCTATGTCTCCATCTCTATCTACATCTTCATCTATGTCTACACCTCCATCTACAGCTGCATCTACATCTACATCTGCATCTGTAGCTATAACATCAAAAACACCCTGGCTCCATCCCCAAGCGATGTGACCCCTCAAAAGGCCTAATCCTACATTTCAGCTCCAGCTCTGCCTGCAGGAGCCTTGAGCTTGCTGTCAGCTCTGCACAGAGAGTTCCTCTTTCTCTTCTTCCCTCGCCTTTCCAGCCTGATGCCGTGTGTGGACACGCTGCCCTGGGGTGGTGGCAGGTCTGTCCCTGCACCCTGCTGTGCCTCCTGATGTTTCCTGCCAGTGGTGCTGCCGTGCTCTGTGCTCAGGATGACTTTGGAACTCTGTTCAGTGAGGGGCACCTTCCCAGGCAGCCTGGGCCGGGTGACTTTGTGCAGGGGGCCGGTGCCACTGGTGCCTGCACAGTCCATGGGCATGGGGACACTGCCAGGATCACCCAGGGCACACAGACACGTGGCCCCCAGGGCCGGGCACAGGAGCTCTCAAAGGTCTGCCCTGGGCAGCTGTGGCCCAGGCAAGGCCAGGGGTGCTGGCCATGCCCTGCTGAGCCCACGGGCCGCAGCTGGCAGGGGCACAGGGGTGCTGGGGGGACTTGGCTGGTCCTGCGGGAGCTCCCAGCTCAGGCTGGGGGTTCAGGTGCTGAGGGCACTGAGGAGCAGGAGGAAGGAGAGGGGCAGGGCTGGAAGGGCTGGGAATGTCCCCACAGTGCATCCCTGGGCTGCCACGCTCAGGGTCAGGGTCAGGCCCTACCTGTGCTGCAGGAGGGCTTGGGGGAGAGGAAGGGCTGCAGGAGCTGGGCCTTGGGGGAGCTCCAGGGGCCACAGCGGGGCCACAGAGCTGACAGGGCCATGGCCACTCAGGCTCGCTGGACGGTCAGCTCTGGTGACTGGACACAGGTCTGGATGCTGCTCTTGGAGCGTCTCCAGGGCTGGAATGTTGGGGCTCCCATTGTTCTGTCACACAGCCAGGAGTGCTGCGGCTCCTCTTGCCCTGCCCCACCCACAACAGCTCTGCCAGCTCTTGGTGGGGAGAGAAAGGGTGAACCACAGATCTGGAATTACAGAATATCCTGAGATTTGAAGGGTCCTCCAGGATTACTGATTACTGATTAATCTGTTGGATTACTGATCCAACTCCTGGCCCTACACAGACCCCCCAACAATCCCACCCTGGGCCTGAGAGCATTGTCCAAACGCTCCTGGAGCTCTGGCAGCCTTGGGGCTGTGCCCATTCCCTGGGGAGCTGTTCAGTGCCCCAGCACCCTCTGGGGGAAGAACCTTTTCCTGATATCCAAGCTAAACCTCTCTGACACATCTGAAAGGGTTGATGAAAAAGACCCATTGCTGCAGGGAGACTGTGGATTTTGGAAACAGGACAGGCCTGGAGAAGGCCACTTCTAAAAGGCCTCAGCCCCCAGCAATGCCATGTCTTTATTTGCCTGATTTTCTCATCGGGGCAGGGAGTGGGGCGATGTGAACAAGATTCTCAAAGGGATTTGGGCAAAACTTATGGATCTAATGGTTAAATTAGATGTGCCACTCCTAAATCCAGTTCATGAGAGTCCCAACCATGGCTGTATAACCTCAGAGGTATCTGATGGTTAGAGATGCTAAAGTTAGTCCTGTTTGCATCCCCAGCTCCTCCATACCAGTGTGTTAAACAGTGCCAGGGGATGCTCTCGGGCACTGAACCTGTCATGGTTCATATTTTAGGTTTCCCCCATCAATCCCACTTCAGAGGTTCAATCTGGTAGGAAGGTTTTAGTGAGCCAGGACCAGCACAACCCAGAGAACTGGAGGACTGTTTTATTTCATTAATTCTGGGAATGGGTTTCTCTAGCAGGATGCTGGATACTGTCGCTGCAGGACACGGACGGTGAGGAGAAACGAGAGTCCAAGCCAAGGGCAAAGCTGAGAGAAAGTGAATTATTTATTTAACTACAGGCGGGATTTATATAATCCTCGCATTGGTAAACGGCAAAAGATCATTGGTCTCTGGTCCAACCACCTCTCCAAGTGATTGGTTGGATCTCATGAAACCTATTTTCAAAATATTTCTACTTAGATTCATAACAAACTTACATACAAACAACACCTGCAAGATGTTTAGAAAACTGTCTTGCTTGTTTGCGTGAGAACCAACAGCTTTCTCACAGAATACTTGCAAAATGCTGGATTTTTCCCTGCCAGCAGCTTTTCAGCATCTACAGGATACCAGGGATTTATACCCTCCTTTCTCTGAAGAGTTTCAGCCCTGATCTCTCTGCAGAGCTCTGATCTCAGGATGGGGTGCAGGTACATTATCTTTCTTCACTGAAGCTTCTCAGCTTTACTTGGCAGTTAAATATCAAATTAGAGGAGATACAGCCTTTTAGCCTGGAAGGGAAGGCCCAGGTGAGGCCTGGGGTGCTGGGCTATAAGGCTGTGAGGGTAGAGAAATGGTCAGCATGCTACCTGGCCTAGTTTTGGTCTGTGCCAACTAATGTTGACCCAAAAAATTCCCCAAGCACAGCCAAGGGCCAGGGCTCATTCCCAGTAAATGGTGTGGACATGACCAGCCTTGTTTTGGGGACAGGGAGCTCAGTTGTGCCACTTGGCCTCAGGGCAAAGAGCCATTCCCTGGCCTTTGTTCATTCCCATTTAGTTTGTCAGTGTGAAGAAAGGTGAGGGATTAATTGGTGGAGCAAGGGCTGGGTCACAGGGCTCTCCCAGCAGCTCCAGGAACATATGGCACATTAAAGACCCACCTCAACAGCTTCAGCACAAGGAGTTAAAAGGGCTCCCTCCCTGAGAGGAAGAAATGTGAGGGCAAACCTGCTTGTCCATCCCACCAATTTTCTGATGAGTGGATGTGTTCTAACAGCACTGATTTACTGAGTTTGAAAAGAAAGCCCCATTTTTTTTTCATGAAAGCCAAGTGTCGAGTACCTGGACTGTGAAATCTGTAAGGGGGAAGGCCCCTGTATAAGATATGGAAAAACAAGTGCCCTTCTGATGCCACAGAAAAGCTGCAGAGGCTGGTGCTGCCCATCCCAGCCCTGCCCCAGTGCAGGGGCACCGCAGCTCTCAGGAGACACAGCACACTGAGGTGCTGAGACAGCTGTTGCTCATGGCTTTATGGTTCTGGGACATGCCAAGCCTCCTTTGAAAACTTAGTCTTGATCCTAGAAAATTTACTCACAAGTCTGTGGTCAAAGAAAGTCATGGCCTGGTGAAGAAATGAGTTCTCTGTGTGAGTCCCATCACATAAAGCTGTATATGGAAATATAGATGGGTGAGAGTACAAGTATCTATTTATACAAATATTTACACATCTTTTTATTTGACTCTATGTAAACACATCTGTATAAACTGATTTTGACACACACTCAAAAAAATCATTGAAACTTTAAAGTAATTTCGCAATGAAGAGTAAATATGGAAAAGTCATTTCACGATAAGGAATAAATAGGGAAAAGTTATTTCATGATAAAGAGTAAATAGGGAAACGTGTCTTTTACAAGGGATTCATTTTACCATAAAACTTGAGGATGCAGCAGCTTTGCTGTGGCTTCATCCAGCTCATAACCACCTTGTGACTAGAGGTGGGAATGGAGCTCAACACCCGGTCAGAACCACGTGTGTCACAAGTTAAACACACCCACAACACCCCATTTTTTCCAGTCTTTCACTTGCTGTTTTATATCTCATATCGAGGGTCATCTTTCTGGTCAACCTTAGCAAGGGTGGAAACCTCGTTTGCCACCTGAGATTTAATTTTCTGCCTCTTTCTTACATCGGTAAGTGAATCTTTGATGTTCTCTCTGCCTTCCCGCAGCTTTATCTTTGGCTGGATTGTACTACCTTGGGAACAGGAGTCTTGGAACAGAACAGCATTGATGCAGAGACTGTCAGTCAGGGAGAAGTCGATCTTGTTCTTCCTTTAATCATGTGGGCTTTCCCCTTTCCAATTCTTGGTGACTTTCCTCCTACAGGAAATGAGTAGGATCTTCTGGCTCTGACTGTTATAACATTTTACCACATGTGTTCTCTTTTGTTCCTAATTTCTCTTCAAAAGCGACTGCCTGGGTTGCTTTTCCCATGTTAAACCTGGTGAAAAAAATAGATTTTTATTTCTCCTTCAGCAGCTTGTAACAGATCTTGAAACCTGTCCTCATTGTGCAGTTCCCCATTGTAGTGTGTATCTTTACTATTTCAGGCACTAATTAATTTTATTTATCCTCTCAACACCCCTTTGTCTTTGCAAGGGGAAAAATACTGTGTGGTTGTCCCCACTTCATGGATGTGGTGTTTTATAGAGTGCCTTGGGTTGGAAGGGAGCTTAAAGATCATCTCATCCCACCCCTGCCATGGTCAGGGACACCTCCCACTATCCCAGGTTGCTCCAGGTTGCATTCAGTGTGTCCGTGGACACTTCCAAGCTGTGGATGGGGCAGCCACAGCTTCTCTGGGCATTCTCTTGGGCCTGGAGAGCTGGGACTCACCCAAGAGAACACTAGAGAGGCATCGCAATGCCACCAACCCCACACAGGGCTCCAGCACCCCCTTGGGGTTTCACCCCAAGGTTTTCTGCTCCCACAGGTGCCTTCGTGGCATTAACTGGAAACCCACCCCAGATGAGGGCACATTTGGGCTGGAAAAGACCTCCAAGACCATTGAGTCCAAGCTGTGACTGATCCCCACTTTGTTACCCAGCCCAGAGCACTGAGTGCCATGTCCAGTCCTTCCCTGGACATCTCCCGGGATGGGGACTCTGTTACCTCCCTGGGCAGCCCCTTCCAATACCTGACCACTCTTTCCATGAAGAAATTCCTCCTGATGTCCCACCTGACCCTCTGCTGGCACAGTTTGAGGCCATGGCCTTGTGTCCCGTCACTCATCCATACCACAGCACACAGTGTTATCCGCAGCACTTTGCACGGTTCCATGGTTTCAGAGCTCATCATCTTCCAACTGCTGGGAAGGGCACATATCAGAGCCATAATCAAGGCAGAATTCTGCTTTTAATTACACCCCTTGCGACACGTTGAAATCAGCGGCGTCGCACAGCCCTGTTGGAATGCTCAAACGAGGAAACTGGAGAAAGGGAAGTGAAAGGAGTTTGGTAAAACATTCCCGTTCTGCTGGAGGTTCAGGAAATGAGTTTAGTTTCAAGAAAATTTTGCTGAGGGGAAAATTTGGCCTTTTTGCTCTCTTTTCTTGTCTTTTCTAATTAACTTTTTATCTTTTTGTTCCATAGGACATGCTAGTTTAAAAAAAGAAAGACTGAATGTCAAAACTACTAAAAGAGAACTTTGAGAACCAAGGAATAATTCATTTAAAATCAGCATCAAACCCATGCCTCTCCCTCATGTTCTTCCGTAAACTCCTCAAAAAATTAGGTGTTTCAACAAGAGCAGTTAATTATACAGACATAATGTGGAGCAAGACATTTATAAAATCCCCCAATGGCTGATGGAGTGATCAGAGGATCACAAAATATTTGCAATTAAATGGGAGAATATTTGGGATTTCTGGTTGTGCCTTGCACTGTTGGTGGTAATCTCAAGGTGGCATATAATAAAACAGTTGTAAAAGGAAAGAAACCCCCCTGGAAGACCAGGTGATGAGAAAACACATTGTGATCCCAGGATAACAAAAACCTGCACTGATTTTTAATCAGGATCAGGTGAATGAACCAGTTCTCTGCATCCCTGTTTCTCAACAAGACAACTGCATTGTGTCAAACAACTGCTCAGCTCAAGCAAAGATAAAAATACCTAGTAATTATTCTTATATGCAACAAACTTGGATTAGAGTAAAGGCATAAAATAAGAGAGTTGCCCCACTTAAAAAGAATTGGGTTTTTTCAAGCAGAAATGCATCTTTTCCTATGAAAAACACGTGGCCTGGGGAATATCTGAGAAAATATTCATGCCTCTTTTTTGTTTGTTTGGTGGAGGATCCCACATATTCTCCATGCTTGGTGTAGGAGTCCCATGTTAATGTCAACACAGATAAAAAATGTCTGTAATTTTGAGGAAAACTTCTGGGAGCCAACCACCCCCCTTGTTCCTACAGGTTTGCAAAGAAGTTGAAAAGGTTTTGCAATATCCAATGGAGACACACAATTTGTATTCAGAATCGGCTTCTGAAGTGACAGCAAGATTTTTCCATCGGAGATTTCCTCAATTAACCCCAAGACATGCAAATTGGCATTTTTACTAATATTCTCCAAGGCCTCAGGCTTGTGATGAGCACAGTCTCTCATCAGCACACCTGTACGCGCTCTGCAGCAAGTACACACAGCTCCTGGCATCGGAATGTTTTCCAACTCCATCCCCAGATCAGCAGCTCCACTCTCACGGGATGCAGAAGAAAATGCCCAGATCCCACCAGGGATCCAGAATGTGCAGATCAACAATGCCACTGGGGTTTGGAGGCAGTCCCCTCCAAAAAGCAGGACCCAGGAAAGATTCAGTCCCCCAAAACATGAGCAAATGCACATAAAACAGGATCAAATATAGATATAAAGCAATATAAAGTTTTATGATATAAGATGTATGATACAATAACAGGGAATCACTGAATGGTTTGGGTTGGAAAGGACATTAAAGCTCATCTCCTCCCAACCCCCTGCCATGGGCAGGGACACCTTCCACTAGACCAGGTTGCTCAGAGCCCAATTTTCAGTGTCATTACATGAAGTGTCGGAGAAACAGCATCTCCCACCCTCCAGGCAATGTCCTTTCCTTGCTGAGACTCCAGACTCTAGCTCCCAGCTGTGAAGTTGCTCTCCTGACCTTCAGCTCATCCCTCCTGGCTGTACAAGTGCCCTGGTGTGCGTGTAAAAAATGGTGTTTGTTCGGAAATTGAATCCTTGCCAAGGATTGTTTGTTCTGGAGTGAAGAGTACGATGGAAGGTGAGAAAGACATGGCTGGAAACGGTGAAGATCTCTTTGGGCAAGAGCCAAGAGTAGGACAGCAACAGAGCTACTCCTCAATGGCTTGGCCAGGGCAGTGCCACTGCCTGAGGTGTCCTAGAGGAACCCAGAGACACCGTGGGTGCACAAGATGCAATAAAAAGGGGAAACCTTTTCATTCGTGTACACTGGATAAATAGAATGGATACTGAGGGTAAATGTTTAGATACCTGTGAACAAATGCTCCTTGGAGATTTAGTCATTGGAGAAAGAACTCCTTGTGCAGGCCAGGATCATTATGGTGTTATCAAAGAGAGACTCTGTAGGAGAAGCCATAATGTGCTGAGCTCCAGTATAGTCATAGGAACAAGGGAGCCAAAAATATCACCAGCACTGTGCTGGATTTAAAAAGGAGCCCTACGAAAAATGAGGCGACTCGTTCAAAGGAAATTAGCACGAGCCACGACGGGGTGAAATGTTTGCAAGCAGCAGAGATATTGTTTAAAGACACCATATTAGAGGCTCAGAGAAGATACTCGGAGTGTATCAAAAAAGACTTTTAAAAAGACCAGAAGAAAGCTACTGTAATTAAAGATCAGAGCGAAGGAGGCTGTTACAAGTAAGAAGACTTCGTGTTCAAACACGGGAAAAATAGAGAGCAGGCATTCTATTAAAAGGTAGACTAAGAGATTTAAGAACTACTTTCTAAGAGAAGGAATGAATTATCAATCCTTTTCCAAACACGAGTGGATTAGGAAGCCTGCTAGGCAGTGTGGAGGGCCAAGAGAGGAGCAGGGTGTAAAATGAGTAACTTCTGATCTGCAGGCCACAGCAGATGGATCAAAGAACACCAAAGGAACTTGAATTTGAAGTGTCTGGGCAGAGAAAGTTGCTTGGAATTATAATAGAGAAGCTGTGGCTGCCCCACCCCTGGAAATATCCAAGGCCAGGTTGGACAGGGCTTGAAGCAACCTGTGATAGTGGAAGGTGTCCCTGCTCATGGCAGGGGGTGGAACTGGAGGAGGTTTAAGGTTCCCTCCAAACCAAACCATATCATGATCCCACAATTCTATGATTTGAGTGGAGACATCAAAACGTCCCTTCCAACCAGGATTGCTTTGCACGTCTGTAGATCTTGGTGCCTCTGCACCTTGAAAAATCTGTGCTGCTTGGGTCTCCTTTCTTTCCCCTCAAAAAGGATGCTAGGAAGCTGGGAAAGTATGAAGTCCATCATCCAGGAATAAGGATGATGGAGGAGGTGAGACAGCACTAACATGAGAAGAGGGGAATTTTGATTAAACTGGACACTCGAGCTGAAGAAAGAGGGAGGGAGCTCTGCACACCAACGCGCTGTAAGAAGATGAGCAGGCAACAATTATAATTTCATAGCACAAGATCCAGAGATTGTCTGAGCAGTGCCTGAGCTGCAGGTTCACCTGGAGCAGGTTCTGGAGAAGAGTTGGCCTCAATCTCCCATTTTTCTACAGTGATTTCTTCAGAGAGAGAAAACTCCTCAGTGGAGTCTGTGCCATCTTCCCAAGTTCCAATGAGCCTGGGGGGAGGCAGCAGAAGACCCATGCACAAAAATACCTTTGCAAGGCTTGACCCAGCCTTTCCCTGGAATAAAGGGAAAACAGTGAAATGAGTCCTTCCTCCAACCTCAAATGCTGCTGACACATTTCTGTAGGTCAGGTCGACATCAGAAAAAGTTTCCAAGATGGAAGCTCATGGTGAATAAAGGGAAAAGCTGCTGCCAGGACTCCTGTGCTTTGTAGCTCTGAAACCTTCTTTCCCCATCTGCTTTTTTAACTGGCAGAGCACTCTGTGTTTTCATCCCGAGGGTTGGGAAGGGCAGAGGCAGGAGGACGAGGAGGAGGAGGAGGAGGAGAAATGGTGGGTTTGCAGCAGTGGTTATTCTCTCTAGTGACAAGCTGTATTTGTCTTTGGGGAAAGGTGACTATTGCCTGCCTTTGTGACATCAAGATTGATCCCAGAATGTTTAAAATAATAGGAAAAATGCATTTCCCGTTGACTTCTTTGGGAGCAGCTTGCACAGTTCTGCAAGCAGATGGCATGATGTATATTAAATTATCACTTATGTCGGGGGGCTTATTTTAAGGATGGAAGTGTCGTCTCTTGGTATTTGTGCCAGAACTGCTCATCCCCAAATCAGGATTTTTGTATCCTTCCAGCCGCCCTGGAAAATATTTGAAGGAACATGCCCTTCCCAAAGAGAGGTAAAAACAGCATCATCTTGTCCTTCTTTTCCATCTTTCAATGAAAAGTAAAAGCAATTTTAAATATCTTTATGAAGGAAAGGTCCAAATTGGTGTTGACTGAACTAAAGACAAATGTCCCACAGACTTCACTGTAAATCTCCTCCACTTGGGTGAAGGTTCACACTGACAAACACTGACAACAGGAATAAGGAGTGCAAACACGACTGGTAAAGCCCAAAAAGTCTAAAGCAAATGCTGAGTCATCAACATTATTTATAACCTCCCACGCTCAGAATAGAAGGCACCAAGGGACTGCAATTACTGAGATGTGACAAACGTTGAATTTTTATTCACAGCAGATGCAGGACACTTGGTTGTCCAAGAACATCGCTGCTGAAAGTCACAACCTTTGCTTAACCTGTGGATTACTGGGTTAACCCTTACAAAGGGTTGTAAATTACGCGCTGTCTACCCTGTCCATGAAAAGTATTGCTGTTGGCAACCCTAAAAGTTATGCCTAGTTTTGCAGCTCTCCATATCCCACTCTCCCCTGTCCCACTTCTCTCTCTAATCTGGTTTGATAATAGTCCAGTCCCCTGTGTCGCTTGCCAGCCCTTTCAGGCTCATTTTGGTGCCTTACACCACACAATTTGTTGAACGCTCTTCTGTGGATGGTCTGTACTTTAATCCTCTTCACGTCCCTGTTTCCAAACCAGTCTCGTAATTCCACCCCATCACCATGAAAAAACAAATTCAATAAACAACATCTGCACCGGGCTCATTATGGCCTCACAGAATCATGGAATAGTTTGGGTTGGTAGGAGCTTTCTAAAGGTCATCCAGTCCAACCCCCTGCCACAGGCAAGGACCTTCCACTTCACCAGGTTGCTCAGAGCCCCACTTCAGGATGTTCTACCTCATGTGGAATGTAACTTCCTGGGGCTCAGAAGTCCCACTGATTTCCCTGGGAATAAAACATCTACATACCAACAGAACTTCAATATCTAAGGGTCTTTTATGCTTGGAAGTGTCCAAGGCCAGGCTGGACAGGGCTTGGAGCAACCTGGGATAGTGGAAGGTGTCCCTGCACATGGCAGGGGGTGGAACTGGATGATCTTTAACATCAAAACCGTTCTGTGACTCAAAGATCTGGACCTGTGCTTTCCTGTTAGCACTGCACAGCAACATCCAGCATAGCAATTCCAATAAAGAATGGAATCAAAAGTCAGAAACATCCCATGGATGATTAAAGATAATCTAATGGGCAGTCAGATATATATTTACATATGCTGTTAATTTAGTTTCTTCCAAACAGAATATTACCTGGCATTTAATTTCCCTCAAGGATCCAGATGCTGTCAGGAAATGTCTTGATATTTTTGTTTAAACCCAGCAAGCATTTCAGGTGTCTCTTAATCCACTTTGTTATGATTTTTTCCAATGAAACCACCTCAAATACACAACTTTTCCATCTCCATCAGCACCTGAGTGCATTTTGCCAAGCAGTGACAGGCTGTGCTGCAGATCTATTCCCAGAAGAGCTTTCTCTGTTGCGATTCCATAATCACTGTTATTGCTGCATGCCAAAAACAAGGTATTTGTGGTCAAACCCCAAAATTTCTCATGCCTTTAATGAAATACTAATTTTGCTTCCTTTTTACATTTTTTCTTATGCAGGGAGATGAGGAGACACCTCTCATTCCATAAAGATCATCTTCTTGGAGACCAGTAAATGCCTCGTTTGTAGGACGTGCTGTTGCAGTGGAGGAAGGAGCCCACGAGAGGGCTCAGGGAAACAGCCCTGGACCAGCATCCCTGGGAAGCTGCTGGGCAGGGAAAAGCAGGGCCTTGAGGGAAAGCTCATCTCTTCAATCATATTCACCTTAAAACATCTCATCTCGGGCAAGCCAATAAACAAGCAGTCCAAACAACATCAGCTTTTATTACCACGGGTAGTATCATGCATGTATTTTTAATCTTTTGCCTGCGTATTTCTTACAAACTTTATTAATCCCGGAGAATGCTGCTGCAGGGAATATACGATGGCACTTAGAGCTGATGAAGCTCCCTCTCGCTTTTATGGTGTCGGCACAGCGGGCTCCGCTCAGCACCACATGAGCACATTTATAAAAAGCTTATTACAACACATAGCACAAGAGTAGTTGTTGGTTGGGTTTTTTTTTTCTCTTTTTCTATTTTTTTTTTCAAACTGGGAAACCAGCACCATTAAATCAGATTATTTTCTTTAGCAGGGCAGCGTAAACAACTCTGTCATTTGTTTTTATAAAGTCATCAGTGCCACTGAACACAAACCAGCACCCACTGATGAGGCCAAGGCAATGCATTTAGAACCACCACCAGAGCATGGGTATGATCCTTAATTTTCCACCAAAAAATACAACTGATTCCATCAGCTTTTTTTGTATCATTCTTTACTATGGGAGATACAAAGGAAATCCAGTTATTCACCATCCCCTTGTATTTTGCAGCTCAATCCCCCCCAGCACCTCCAGCAGAGCAGTTGCCCTGGTGAAATGTTACCCCAAAGTTAACAGCTGATCTGTTTTCATGCTTATCTTTTCATTAATGATAATTTTATATCATGCTTATTTCTTCACTAATGGTAATTAAAATAAATAAAAGTCATAAATATGCTTCAGGCACTTGCTTGTGAATGGACTTAGGACTTTCGATGATTAAAAACAAATATTTGAACAAACAGGAATTTGGGGTTCAGAAAGAAAAAAGGTTTTAGTAAGAGAGGGATGAAATCTTGAGGACTATGAGATCAATAAGGGAAATCTGGAGTGGGGAATGTAAAATATTACTTAGGATGGGGAACATGAAGGATATTGTGCTAAAAAGTCTATTTTGGAATTGTTACTCAATGTGTAATATAAGAAATATTTGCATGGGGTTAAAATTTGCTTTAAAATCCTTCATTTTTTCCTAGTTAAATAAAAGAAAAAATACTCATGAAATCAGTCCTGCAAAAACAGAGCTCATGGTGATAAAAACACAGAAACTCCAAAACGAACTGAATAGAAAATATTTATTGAGAAATTTCTTACTAAAATTACAGTTTTACAAAAAAAGCGCTGTGTCATGATAACAAAAGCTAGTGAAATCTGTACTAAAATGTCAGATTTTAGGCAAAGATGCTGCCAACGACCATCTAACCCGATGTGCACAGCACCGGCCACTTGATGTGCACAGCACCGGCCACTTGATGTGCCCAGGAATTTGTCCTCTTGTGAACCTGACCTACAGAGTATTTTGTACCACAGTGGGAAATCTGGATTTCAAAACTGCAAGGCTGAGCCTCAGCTGCTGGAATTTAAACTTAGGAAATCCATGGAGCTGTGAGAAGCCATGCTGTTGAAAGAGATCTCTGCTAAAGCTGAGGATACCCGGCTGCAAAGTGTGAATTCTGATCTCAGGCAGCTGGGCCACCAAAATGCAAGTGCCTGTCAGAGAATCATTGAAAGGCTTGGGTTGGAAAGGGCCTTAAAGCTCATCCCATTCCACCCCTGCCATGGGCAGGGACTCCTTCCACCAGACCAGGTTGCTCCAAAGCACATCCAGCCTGGCCTTGGACACTTCCCGGGGTGGGGCAGCCACAACATGGGATTGTGTGGTGATAAAAGTGTACCTTGAACTCTGGTGAAGGAAAGAGAGAACCAAAGGTTCTCCCTGCAGAGAGCTTGTCCTGCATCAGCATTTCTCTCTCTCATCATTGCTACAGTGCCATGGAAAAATAAAGAACCCGTGTGAAGAGACTGTGTGTATCCTGTGTTTTCATCTTCTGCCCGGCACATGGGGTAGATGGTGAAATTGCCCATTGTTTTTGACACCCCTCTGTAAATCCCAAATCACTGCATTATCCTGAGGTACAGTGCTGATGGCTCTTCTACGTCAGTTCCATTTTTAGGATAATTTATGTAGCTTAATCTCTATCTCAATGCTCATCTAGATCCCAAATGGAAGGCGGATGAATGACTGATTAATCTTCCCTCCTCTCTCTAGAAACCGTCTCACGTCGATCCTTTACTGCATTATCATCTTTGCGGTCCTTCTGGGGTAACAGATACAGCTGTTGTTACAGAAATTCAGGTTTCCAAAAAGAATTGTGGCACTTAAAGTCTCTGGTTCCCTTGACTGAAAACACTTAGAACCAGTTTGTGGCTTTTTTGCTAAAACTGGGAAACTGACTTGTGTGTCCTGATGAAAATTTGTGCTTTTTCAAAGATCTTGTTACCTCACCAGTCACAAAATGTGACTGCAAAGAGGCACCCATCATGAGGTTGGTGTGTTCATAGTGATATAACACCAGCATCAATCCTCAGCTCCATTAGAAACTGAGGCAAACGGCTGGAGCGGTGCCAGAGGAGCTTTAGGT